>WEKX01008671.1:24095-58651 GCA_013390025.1 Pitta sordida | reverse complement strand
ACCTCTACGTGCTCTCCTGTCCCTGTGCTAACATATATAACTGTCACATAACTGAATTTATGGATTAGTAGGAAAGGCGCATTTTCTGGTATGCTGTTTATAATAGGGTTTAATATAAAGACTTGTCTTCAAATAGACCAAGATTTATCCACTATTATTATTCATCATCTTGAGGTGTGGAAAATTTGACTTGGTAAGAATTGACTTGTAAAATTTTAATAAAAAGCTTAGAAAATTATCCCTCCTCAACACCAAACTTGGTTTAATAAAAGTTGTGGGGCAGCTGGAATGCCATATTTTTTAAAAATTCTTGTCTGGTAATGTTACATTTTAAAAAACTGATCTAGATCAGAAATTTTTAAGTTTTGTTTAATGAAAGACACTTTTAATGGAGAAGTACTACCTAAACTTTTTGTTTCTTGTACATGTAGGTAAGTGCAGATTTTGTTTTTCACTCTGTCCCACAAAACAATGACTAATAATACTCTTTTCCATGACAGATCACCTCAGAGGACGCAGAGCAATATGCTTTTCTGACTTCTTCCTGTACCTTTTTCTCTCAAACTCTGGAATTTTCCTAGATTCAAAAGGCTCACATAAGGTCTTAAGCGTAGCTTAAGGCCATGTCCTCTCGTTCTGGCGTCAGCCTGAGAAAAGAGATCCTCACCCACCTGGCGGCAACTCCCCCTCAGGTAGCTGAAAACAGCAATTAGGTTGCCTCTGAGCCTCCTATTCTCCAGGCTGAACAACCTCAGTTCCTGTAGTCGCTCCCCATAGGGCTTGTCCTCCAGTCCTTCCTAATTACAACTGGAATAAGGCAAGGCAACTATTTTAAATCATGTAGTTCAATAACGTACCTCCACAAAGGAGGAATGTGGAGGAAGACAATATGTGTGAAATAGGAGTCAGATCCTGTAAGCCTGTTGGATCAGCAAAAATGAAGTCTATTTTTCTCATTGTATTAATTGAAATCTAGATACTACAAAAGTACCAGAATTTTGCATGAAGGAACGTATTCCTAGCAATTAACTGAGTTTAGAGAAAAAAGTGGAAGTTCATATTAACTTAATGTTTTCAATATTTCAGTCTTGAAATAATTATATTAAAAACAAATATTACTTTTACACTTCTGTAAGTTTTTTAGAACTCTGTTAAAACCTTCTATATGAATAAATTCTAAAATGGAGGATCCAGTGAAGAATTTCAGCAATGATTAAATCATAAGCCTCTGAAAATTAGTGTTTGTAATGGAAATGCTGACACAACATTAACAATAAAAGTGTGTATACTATTAATGAAGAGTTTGATAATGAGTCTGATAATGAGCTACAGACTTTTTTTGTGCAGCAGAAGTGATGGCATGACTAATTTATTTAACTTTTGTAACTGTAGATTAGCCCATACATTTATTCAACTCTTAAAATGCATTCACAATTGTTTTAGCTTTCTAAAATAGAGCATGTTTCTATTCCAAGATTATAGTGGACTAGGTAATGGAGTATTGACTACTGTTTCTTATCATCTGTCTTCTGGTGGAAAGGTGATCATTACTATTCACTAAATAATTCCCAGTTTTCTACACATTCACATAGAATTTTTTTATGAGGAATTAATTCTATTTTCACTTAAAAATAACTCCAGAAATAGTTAGTGTTTAATGAAGTTATTTTCTGTACACAGTTGGCCGTCTTGCACTTCACGTCCCCCATATTGCGGCTTCAGATCTTAGCGGCATGATTTTTTTGCAATGAAGGAGGCCCCTTTTCTCAACTGCACATGCATGACCTGGTGCCGTGGCAGTGGAGGGGTGCGGGTGCCATTCAACGCAGAGTAGGACTTCGAGGAGCCCGATTAAGACCGTGGGTATGCAATATAAGAGACTCAACTATATTATAAAATTGCAGTTTTAGGGATTCACCAGAATGAAGAACTTCTTTCTTATTTTGAGTTCTATCAACCATATGCACTTCTTCCCTCTTCAGAGTTGAAAATGTGTGCTATAAACTCAATTGATAATGAAAATCTAATATTAAATTTATTTCAAAATATTTGTTGTGTTGGAATGTCTCATTGAAATGCACAGTTGTTAAGAAACTCTCGAGAAGAAAGAGTGAATATAATATAGTGTAATATATATAATATAGTACAATACATAATATGAGTCTGTATTTGTATTACTACATTCTTAAAATAAAAGTCAAGGTCTTCATAACGGCTCCAAAGAGAGGAAGTTTCTTGGCATTTTGTTCTGTTGGACTCAGTGCAAAAAGCAGAAAATTCAAGAAACGGCCATTTCCCCACTTTTTCAGTAGGTCCTTGCACAGTATCAGCTTTTATTAGCACTCATATTGCAATCTGTTTCCTGAAAAATTCCCCAAATTTTGAGAAACTGCATCTCTGGTAAAATGTTAGGCTTTTTTTCCCCTTCTTAAAGAATTTCTTTCAAGTGAGAACAGTGAAAGGAACCATGATGTTGTGCAAAAGATAGTTTCTTATATTTAATCAGCTGTAATCATGTACAACTAAACAAGAAATATGGAAAAGATATTAACATCTGTGTTCAGATCTTACCATATTAATAGATATTAATATTGTCACTTTCTGAATGCCTCTCATTATTAGTCCACATAACACACGTATCTAACACATGAAGTCCTGCAGGTACAGACATTTACTGATAGCAAGAGCAAACAAAATTAGCTGTATGATGAAGACTTTTTCCAAGACATTATTTAGAATTGAGTAATTGATTTCCTGTTAATGGCCATTGTGTCCACAAGTTTGTGTTAGGGGAGACAAAATAGGAAGCATCAAATGAACTAAATCTACACTTAAGACACCGTCTTTTATAGCAACAATGCTCTAATGTGTCATTTCACCAGCAATACATACATCAAAGCTATTCATATGTATTTGATCTCTTATTCCCCTATAAGCAAAAGTCATCAGAATACCACTTTGAAATTTGTAACCTTCTACTCTCTAAAGAGATTTTATTTCAAAACTCTGATGTGACTCCTCCATGATTTTCATGGCTGATTGTAATACAGTCATTTGACCTTCTAAGGTCAGTCAATCAGTGGGGTGATGTCTTAGTTGACTTCAGGGGTGGAAAGATTTCCTATATCCAAGTTTCTTATTATGGTAGTTTGAATTTTTTTTCATTTAATCATATGCTTGAAAAAAACAATGAGGGATTCTCAGGCATTAATTCTAAGCTGTGGTCATACAGTGCATAAAAGAACTGAAAGAAAGAGCCTTTGGAAAGGAGCACAGTGAAAAAGCTGCTTAGAAGAGAGAGGTTTTCTTAGCTTATTTTGCAGCTCTGGAGTGAGAGCAAAGAAGGGGAAAAATCTGCAAAGCATGAACTATGTGGGGATGTCTGAGTACCGTCTGTGTTATTCCCCCTAAGATTTACAATTCCTATGGCATTAGACTTTATTGTTGTTATAAGGAGCAAGTTACTCTGCATGAATATTTTTGTTGCATATTAAATACATCACCTACCTCCCAACATGATTCACCATGCGGAACGGTCTAAGTATGAGGGAGAGTCTAAAGAAACATGGAAATCAATTGTCCTTGTCGGCTCTTGGTTTTTAGAAGCTTTTTATTCACAGGTTCACAGGTTATTCCAAGTTGGAAAGGACCCACAAGGATCACCTAGTCCAGCTCCCAAATGACTCCCACACAGGAATAACACCCCCAACCCCGGAGCCACGGGCACCACGCTCTGTCCATCCGAACCTTCTGTTATCCAAAATTTGCTTTGCTTATTGACTGACTTTAAGGAGTGACTGCTGCAGTAGAGCTGCAGTGTCACCACAGAACTTATTAGAAATCTTGTCCTTAGGGACTGAAGATGAAGGTTTGATTTTATGGAAATAACTGAAAATGCTCTGTAAATATTCCATGGACTACAATACATTATTTGATTGCTTTTACAGTAAAAGCTTCAGTTCTTTTACAGTACTAACAGATTTTTAAGTTCCTCTTGTTTTCCATAAGAGAAAGACAATTATCATTCCATTTACATTCTAGCAAAGAGGAAAATGCAAGGAAGGTTCAGTAATGTTGTGTATTTGCTCCCAACAAAAAAAATAATGGGACTTGGCTCATTGGGATGTTAACAAAAATGATTTTCACAGTTGTCATTTTTAATAGGAATAATATCTAAGTCTTTGCTCAGTAGCATGACATACAAAACATTGTTGAATTACTCTGTTGGAAAAATTTTAATGTGTGTTATGGCACAGCACATAATACTGCAGAAAGAAATTATTTCGAGAATCATTTTCATAATTTGCTCAAATAGTTGTGCTTCATACTTTGATGATACAATTTTGCCCATGGAATTCTCCTGTGCATTGTTACTGGAAAGAGTTAAATTTTATTTGCTTTGTTGCTTGCATTAATCTCTGTCTCTACTAACCTGATTTTCACAAGAACTAAAAATTTATGCTGTCTCTAGATAGAACACTGCTTTCTGCACGTCTGCTAACTTGTACCTGCATCCACAGTGATACATGAAGACTGCAGACAAGTTCTGTAGTGCAGGGAGCAGAACTCCATGGTATACTTGAGGGAAGTACTTCATCTTATATCACATAGGTCCAGATAAATCTGCTTTATAAAACAGAGTTCACAGTCCCTCCAGAACTGTAGAGCAATCAGATAGTGGAATGTTTTATTTGCACAAAGCACAATGAGTAACAAGAGAAGATGAGCCAGGATTTCTTTTGAGATATTTTGAATTATTTTATATATGTGTATATATATATATATGTACATACTTTCTCATAAACTTTATTCTATCCTCTAGGATAGCATTTTCTCATCACAGTATACTATTCTGTAAACATTGGGGAAAAATTGTGCACTATCAAGGGAGAAATAAGTTCCTTGCAGATGGTAAGATCTTCTCAGCTTCCATTCTTTGCGAAAAGAGAGCAGGAATAAAACCAATTCTGTAGGCCAGATTATTTTCCAAGCCCCAGGTACAGCTAGAAGTTTTAGACTGTAGCTTTCTTTATTTCAGAGGAAAGTGTTTATACCAACACCTAGTCTGTCATTCCTAATTCCTCGGTTTGTCTGGAACTTTACTCAGAAGGCCCTCTCTGGACCACAGGATTTTTTGTATTATAGATAAAAAAGTTTTTGAAATTTGAGAAAATGCAACACAAAATGTTATTTGGGAACACCTTTTACATTGACTTATAAGCAGTCTCATCTCTGTAGGCACTTGACTCCTGTGTACCAGAGTTTGAGGAACATCAATTTTATTGAATTCTGTGAGATTCAGCTTGGGAATTCTCAGCCTGTTCCCACAGACCCCTTGGTTGTGGAGTGAAGGTTTTTTAAAGCCACTACTTCAAAATTTTGGTTTATTATGGTTATGCTTTTAAAGTTATTGTGGTAAGATGATGAAAATATCCAGAGGTTTATCCAAGAAATTAGGCATGCGTTCTCAGTTCTGTGATGAGAGTGTAAATCCAATCTGGGCAGAACAAATTGTACTAAAGTCAGACTATGCACAAATTTCAAAGCAACAAGGAGACCATCCAAGTAAGATGTCAGGGCATACACAATCAAAGCATTGGCATAACAAAATAGTGCCATGTAGTTTGAGTATTTTCTCAGTTATTTTCCTTGAAACTAAACTTCCTTTCAAATCCATGAATATCACTGTTTTCGTAGCTCAGTAACAACTGCTGCTCTACTGCTCTCAAAACCTGTATAGTACAGCTTCATGACTGACAAGTGCAAAGGAAAGATGCCAGAGGCATATCTCTTGCTGCTGAAAGAAGAAATTTGTGCTTCCACATTGGAACTGTCAGCCATGAGTTGTTAACAGGATGCAAAAGAACCAGCTATAGCACTACTGCATGTTCCCTGCTCCTTTACAATACTTGAATAGCTCATCCAGGCATTTAACCACTCACACAGGCTTCCAACTACAGTTGGCCCTCTTGCACCCCCCATATTGCGGCTTCAGATCTTAGCGGCATGATTTTTTAGCGATGTAGGAGACCCGTTTCGCAACTGCGCAAGTGCGACCTGCTGCTGCAGCAGCAGCGGCAGTGGTGGAATGGGTGGCGGTGGTGGCGTGGGCGGTAGCGAGGGTGGCATGGGTGGTGGTGGCGGCGCGGGTGATGGCGGTGGGGGTGGGGGCAGCGGTGGCGGCACAGCCGCCATTCAGCAGGAAAGTTGGGCTACGCAGATCCCAATTAAGACCGTGGGTCCGCGTTATAGGAGACCTGACTGTACCAAGGAAAGCAACTGTACGTCACTAGATAGATAACTGTATTTGTCATAAATCACAATATACTGTATGATTGCATACAGTAATATAAAGTATGAAATAAATATGAGAAGCCACTGGCCACATAAGAAGCTTGTTTATATCAGGTTATGGGTATATATTTTCTGCATTTTGTATTTTTGGAACTAAATAGAATACAGCGAACAAGTATAAATCCTACCTGGTTGGTATGATTCTAAGATCTTCCAAGATGGTTACTCATAACGAAACACTTAAAATTGAGTAACCACCACTGTTTTGTCTGGCATCTGAGCTATTTATGAGACCTTAAAAAAATAAAGACAAACCTTTACTTTATTATCTTTTCAGGGTATGTCTAACCATTTTTGGTGTAGTAGCATTAGAGACTTTTAAAAAAAAGATTACAGCAATGGCTATGAGAAAATGAGTTTGGTTAGAATTACTCTGTTAATATTGAATACTAACAAGGGCTTTATCTGAACATATGTGTCCTTTTTTATTTTACAGTACCTGAGGTTTTAATACTGTATTTTATTGATGTTTCATAAGAAAAGTTAAGCAGAATTTATAGAACTAAAAATGTAGCTAGAAGTATTTTCTCATTCTTCCTCTCATTTGTGTTCTGTATATGTGGAACAGAGAGACTTCAAGCTAGACTAATGCATTACTCACTGAAGAATGTTTCCAACAAATAATTTCAATAATGAAGTAGTTGGAAACGGTATATTCACATTTGTGAATGGGAAAAGGATCAGCAAAGGCATGTTATTACTGATTTTGTAATAAGCTGCACTAATTAACTAACTAATAGGCCAGCTGGAAGTCAAAAGGGATTTTTAATTTTTTTTTTTTGTGCACAAGTTGAGAGAAGCAATATTACCAGTGGAAGTATTGGAATTTTGTTTTATTTCAAAGGTGTGTGCTGGGAAAATAAATGAGTTCAAAGTAATTGTGTGGTATGGTTTTCCAAAAAAGGCAATAAATAAGCTAAACCTCGACAAAAAATCTTTTCTCTGCAGAAAAGCATGTGTTTCTACCTGACCTGTTTAAATTAATTTTCTTTACTGGGAATGCCATCCGTTATTTTGACATGCTTTATGGTAAGTAAAAATCCTTGACTGCAGCTGCATAGCAAAAGGAATTTTGCCACTTTTCACACACACACACACACACACACACACACACACACACACACACACAATTGTCTTCAGAAATGTCAGAGGCCATTTAAATGTCATTGCTTGAGAAAGCACTTTGAGAAAGCTCCAAAATAAGCTTTTTTTGAGCTATCAAGTCTTGGAGAAAAAATGTTTTTGTACCCATATTGGAATCACTTTTATAATAGTTTTCTTGCATGTAAATAAGAAATATAATATTAGACGTGGTCAAAGCCAGAGTTCTCCCACAAGTCAGAACACTTGAACATTTCCCACAGAGAGAAATTCACAGGTTAATTCACAAGCAAGATTAACTGGACTTATTTCAGTTTGGCTGCTTTCTCATGGATAGAGGAATAGGATACAATAAGGACTGGTAGTTTGTTTGATTCTTTTGGGGAAAATTTCTATTATAAAAGCCTCATACTCCAAAGCCCAGGTACTGAAACTCTATTACCCTGTAAAAATATAGCTTACAAGGCATTTTTGAAAAGTAAAAAATATTACAGATTTGTTTTGCAATGTGGTATGTAATTGAATTTTATTTTGGAGTCCTCAGCAGAATTTTATAATTTTTGTATTAATAGGTATTTCAGTTCATTAATTTTGAGGTAAGGTATCAGAATGACCATGGTCATCTTGTTCTGACTTCTTTTGTCTCAGGAGCTATACAANAGAGGTGGTTGACTCGCCAACCCCGGAGGTGTTTAAGGGTAGGCTGGATGAGGTGTTGAGAGATATGATCTAGATGGAGATGCTACGTTAGTTGGGCTATAGGTTGGACTAGATGATCTTCAAGGTCCTTTCCAGCCTTATCTATACTGTGATACTGTGATACTGTAACTTCTGTGAATGATATCGGATTGGAAGATCTATGGTGAACAGTAATCACTGCTCCTAGAAAAGTAACCTCAAATCTTGCGTCTCTTATTTTCATTGGTGAACAATGTTTATTAAGCTATCCCAATGGCTAAAGGCAACTCTCTGTTATAAAAAACACACCAATAATTTTTAAATTAAATTTATTATATATTAATCCAATTTTTTTACAGATCTCCTTATATCTTAATTTGAAAAACAAATGGGATAAATTTAAGATTCTGGTTTCTTTGTCTTTTATATCCAGGTTGTACTCTTCTTTGCAAGGACCTAAATTGAATTAACTTTTAAACTTTTCTATAACTCAAAAATTATGGTTATTTGATCAGTTTTGGGAGTTTATCTGGTTTTTGTCAATTTACTTTTATTCTTCCTGAAATGTGAAGGTCATACCTGGACATAGTGCTTGAATAGTCATTATATCACTAACACAATATACACGGAGATAATGCAACCTTTCTTCTACTGCCATGACCTACATGAGGATAAAGGAAGCAAATGCTCCCAGGATGCAAATTGTATGTGCCACTGTCCTGCAAGTTCACTGTATGATGTAATGTCTACAGAAATGGAGGGTTGTGCCTGATAAACTCACTCCTTGTTTTTCAGAAAATTCACTCATCTTCAGGAACCTGTGTTAGTGGACATGGAGAAATTCACTGCCTCTAAGAAACCTTGATGGAAGTTTCAAATTATCTTGAGACTTTCAGAAGCTCTCAAGAAATGGTGAGAGCAATTATAGGCAAGCTGCAGAGCCCAAGGAAACTGTGGGCAGCCTAGTGTCACAGTGTGGAGATCCTCCAAGCTAGCTGGGGTTATGTGCTTCAAGGCAGCTGTATGAGTTGTAGTCTCCCCATAAATCAACAAAATCTTCTGTGCATGAGGTCTTTTGGTTGGGTTTACAATTTTCTGTGATTCTACTGACCTGGCAATAGGTATACCTTTCTCTTAGACATGTTTCAGAGATATTTAACACCACAGAAGTGTTAACTACATTTTTTCCCCCCAATTTAGGTATGTGCTATCACTCTATTTTAATTTCTTCATATGTATAAGCTCAAAACCAGACAACTCAGAACAGTTAAAACAAACCTTCTAAGGATAAAGTGAAAACCTGTCAATTTCTTTCAGGGCAAGACTATTCTGAGTTGTTCAACTGGATCTTGCAGTCTTTTAGTTGAACTGTCTGTGATTCTAATAGTTACATTGTGTTTAAAAAATATCTTATACCAGTTTTATTCTTCTGATAATAAGGATACTACAGATTACAAGACTTGTTGGACTAGAGGCTGAACCATACACCTGTTTGCATGATGCACAACATCACAATATATGGTATCAACAATTCACCATATATATTTTTTAACAGGAGAGTGTCCAGTTCTGGGCTCCCCAGTTCAAGAAGGATGTTGAGCTGCTTCAGAGGGTCTAGAGAAGGGTGACAAGGATGGTGAAAGGACTGGAGAACAAGCCCTATGGGGAGCGGCTACGGGAACTGGGGTTGTTCAGCCTGGAGAAGAGGAGGCTCAGAGGCGACCTAATTGCTGTTTACAACTACCTGAGGGGAGTTGCCACCAGGTGGGTGTGGATCTCTTCTCTCAAGCTGAGGACACCAGAACAAGAGGACATGACCTTAAGCTATGCCAGGGGCTGTTTAGACTGAATGTTAGGAAGAGTTTTTTCACAGAGAGAGTGATCTCTCATTGGAATGGTCTACCCAGGGAGGCTGTGGAGTCACAGTCTAAGAGAAGACTTGATGAGGAGCTCAGTGACATGGTCTAGTTGGTGGGCAGTTGGACTAGATGATCCTGAGGGTGCCTTCCAACTCAGAATAGCCTGTGAGCCTGTGAAATAAACCACTGACCTTACCTTCAGTTGTATAAAATCTCAGACAATTCATATACTTTCCTTGGCTTTTATTCGTCCTTTCACAAGCAAAGTTTATACTTTTTCCCATTCCATACTAGATAAAAACAACGCTAAATTTGTGAATGTCTTTAGTCATTATTATTTCTGTGTGTCATATAAAGATTCACAGAACTTGCTGAGTTGGGGATAGAATGTCAGATGGGTGATTAAATGGTCTTAATAATATATAACTCATCACATGTGGTTTTGAAAATTCAGACAGTCTTGATGTAGTTTTTTGCCTTCCTGACAATGTCAGCTCTGGCATAATTCTGCATTCTCATGTCAATTTTCATGTTGTTATTCATCTTGGATGTAATTTATAATTAAATCCCCTCTCCCCACCCCCATGATTGAATCACTGGCTGATTGATCTGTTCACCAAATAATTGAAATTAGGTCATTACCCTGTTTACCTCTTTGCATTTGCTATTCGTTTTGCTTCCATTTCACCAGTCTGGATACCGCAGAGTTTTGTTTCCAGAGGTGTGAAAAGAATTAGATTTGCAAATTGTAAACATGCTGTGATTCTTTATGCTTTTCTAAGACTTCTCATTTAAACTTTTAAGATTTTTCTCCCCTCCAGAATAGCTGTGTTGACAGAGATGGTTGATTTTCTAGAACTGTTTTAGTATCAAAGCTCTCCTAGGGATTAGTATCACACTACCTCTGTATAGGTGTTTAGCTTCTCTATGGCAACAATTTACATTTCCCTTTCATACTTCCAAGGTTTACAAAGATATTTTTCTTGTTTTTATTGATAGGGAAATAATGAGATAAATAATTCTATGCACTCCCTAACAAGGCAATTTTTTTCCCCCTAAAGCAAAACAATATCTGCTCTCTTAGTCTTCCCTTCTGTTTTTCCATCAGAAATGACCATGAGTCTGAGTTCCCAGTTTTGTCAGTTAGCCTTGTATCATGGGGTTTCCTTTCTTATCTCTCCTTCCCTCCCCTGCAAGGCATGTGGCCAAGGGAGGGGCTTCCTCCTTTTTACCTGACAAACAATGGAGGATCCTTTCTCTAATCTTCCCTTCCTGGCAAGGCATGTGAGTAGGGGAGGGGCCTGAGGCCCTATAACTACAGCTGCTGGGTGTCAGAAAGGGGGTTTGTGAATCTTCTGGACTGAGGAAACCTTGTTTTTGCCTCTGATCTCTACTGCTGCCATTTTTCCCAGGACCATGTGGGCCTTTGACTCCTCATCTCAGTACAGCCTTCCCTCTGCTGACCACTGGATCTCCCTGCAGCCCCTCGGACATTTCAGAAAAATTTCAGAAAAGGATCACTGGCTGTTATTCCACCAGTTTGCCTACCCTGAACCCTATTCCCCTGCCCCTGGAATCCCAGGGGTGCCCTAGTCTCTCTCAAACTTAACCCCTCCTCATGTTTGTTTTTCCCCCAGTTATCTACAGTTGTCATTGTTCCATTGTTTTTGATACTGTTATTGTTGTTGTCCAAACATATATATATACACATATATGTATAGCTGTTATATTAATTTTTCCCCTTTCTCCCAGTAAAGTTCTTTCTCTGTTATTCAGATATCTCTAAATTCAATTCATACTCTTAGTTACACCTGGACACCTTGGAAGAACATAATTTTTTTTCAAATGAAACTGCATGATAACTTGCAGGTTCTGAGCAAACCCCTTCAGACCACAACAATTCACTTATTATTCTACGAATATGGATTTAACTCAGGTTTTAGTGACTAAAAAAATCAACAAAAAGGTACATATTTCTTAGGAAAACAGTTCTTAAGTATAGGTCTAGTTCCTTGTAAAAAATAGAATAATTTTTAAAATTAATGTACTGAATTGCGACTTTTACTTCCTTGTTGATGTTTTTAAAGTGTGAATACTGTGATTTTCTTCTTCTATTGTTTTTGAAAGTTATCCCCAGTTGCTATACCACCATTTATGAGAGAAAATATACAAATAAAAAGAACAAAAAAACCCCTTCTCTGGGTACATAAGTGTTAGATACTTCCTGAACTTCCATTACTTCTTTGTTCATATCGTGAGGGGAATAAAACATTTGACAAAATCCACCAATGTGTTTGTGCCAGTGCCTGGAGTTAAATACACATGGTTATTGTGTATCTGAACATACTACTGCACCTTCACATGCTAGATGGAACCAGAGGAGCCAAATGTAATATTTTTAAGAGCAAGCAGCATCCTATTTGGCTTGTCTGGCTGTTCCAGCAGGGGTTCTGATATCATGAAATTCTCAAGAAGCTTCTGTATATTTTTTTACCCCAATATTAATGCATCCTGGGAGAGCTGGATGTAACATGGCCGATTATAAAAGAGATAATAATTTTAATGTTTCTTAAGAAATCCACTTTAGTACAGTGGTAAGTGTCCCCACCGGTCATGTGGGAGACCTGGGTTCGATTCCCGCCAGGGAGATAGTGTTAAGAGTTGGACTCGATGATCCTTGTGGGTCCCTTCCAACTCAGAATATTCTGTGATTCTGTGATTTATTGCAATAAAGCTATAAAAACCAGAATAAGTCTTTCCATTGTACTAACAAGTCAGCAATCTTTGATAACACTTTGATGTAATTTGTAACAAAAAGTAATTTGTAATAAAAGTGTAATTTGCCTTAAATCTTATAAAAAGATTTGTCATTTACAGGTGATTTATTACACATCTACATAGGAGAAAACATATGGGTTTTGTGTGTGTGGGGGTTGTTTGTTTGCAGGTTTTTTCTCTTTCTGTTCTCTTAGACCAGTTTAATAGTTTTGTGCCATAATTGAGTAAAATAACATTATTTTTTCTTTACAGCACTGTAAGTCAAATGACAATCAGTGTTGTAATTTTAAATTTATATTATTTTTTTTTTTTTATTTTTAAATTTAAAACTTCCTATATCATCATGGTGCATCTATAAGTCATTTGTGGTCTGTACACACATGGGGGAGAAAAGGAATTCACATTTTCAGATGTGATTTCTAGTCTGAGGTAGAATGCGGTCAGTAAAGACATGTAAGTCACAATTTCACCCAAAGTCCTGATGAGGCCAAGTGAGCTGATATGTAAAATTAATATAGGACTACCTTACAATTGCAGATAAGACACAGTAGGGAAATAGTTACTCGGATTTGTCTGTGATTGAGAAAGAGAACTTAACGAGTTTCTCCGTGATTTGAAAGAACCTGGTAGGAAGCTACAGAAAGACTTCGCTTGTTGCTGTACCAGTTGCCTGTATTGGGAAACAACACTGGCAATTGAGAGCATACCAGACTCTCTGCAGATTAGTGTTTTACCCTTGATCTTGTGCTCTGTTCAAGTATGAGGTGAAACTATGCCATCTGTACAATTTTTGGAGCTTTCCTTCCCCCCCGCCTCTTGCCCCATACAGACAACTTGAAATCCTGGGAGAAGATAAATATTTTTATGGATACCACAGCTCTTGAAAGCTAACTAGGCTGTCTATATTAAAAGCAAGTAAGTTGCCCTTCTTTCAGCTTATGCAAAGAACCTCTCTTATGAGTTCTATTTTTTGGCAGACATTTATGCCTCTAACAATGCATTATCATGTTTCATTTCTTACTTAATACTTTTAGATATGTTTGAGCAGTGGGAGCAGTTTATAGCCTTTATTATGTGCATGAATTATACCTTTAGCTGTACCTAGAAACCCGAATGTTTGTTTAATTAAAGTTTCCACCAGGCTGAGTCAAGATTTGATTTGTATGATAAGTCCACATCGTGTATGAATATCCTTTCTACCATGCAACTGAATGTACTGGAATGGGTTGTTTTTAATCTGTTCTTTCTTTTTCTGTAAGTAATTAAGTATCCATTTATTCAAAGAGAGTAACTGCTGATCTGGAATATGCCAGAATCAACTGAGCCCATGCTCCAACTGCTTCAGTGCAGATGTATGCATCTAAACTGTTCTTGCTTTGATTTGAAATGCTGTGTTTAGAGAACTCGGGTTAACAGAGTCTTCCACAGAACATTCTACTATTTCTTCGTTTTCATTTTGCAATAGGAAAAGGGATTGAAATCAAGAAAATTCCACATGCATGTGAGTACTGCTTTGCCACACTTGTAAATATCAGTGATCAATCACAATTTCTCTTGGTCTGGTGTTTGATGTGACAGAAATGCTGACAAAAACATTTGTTTATGTCAAATGCTGTGAGGAAAGAAAATAATGGGGGTATATTCACATTATCAATGTGATTGTCTAACGCAGGCCATTTGCTCTAAACTTCCTGGGACTTATTCTTCACTTTTCCAGATGTTAGGATAGGAGATTCATTTTACTTCTCTGAATTACACAAAGAAATAGCCTTTTTCCTCATATACTGCAATCTATGTCTAAGGAGACTAATATCTTAGTTTTAACCTAATATAGATTATTAAAATCAGGTATGTGAATATTCATCATGTCAATGTGTAAACCTCTCTTATTTTCTGTTTCAAATGGAAAAAATTGAAAGGGGAATCAATCTGATACTCAAGTATGGAAGGTAAGGACCTACAGAATTTACTAAGAAATATCTATTCTTGTTAAGATGCTTTTGGTCGACTTTGAGATATTTCCTTGTCCTTTTGTGATGTTTTGAAATGTAAGCATTGTTTTTATTTGTTCTATGTCATTCAGCTGGAGTGACTGCTCATATAAATAAACAGAATGAAGTCCTGTGACTGTTTACATTTTAGAAATCTTTTTTCGTTTGGGAAAATTTGCTTAAATTTGAGATAAATGCAAGATTAAATCCTAGCAGATGTTTCCTTGGGGTCTGTTGAATTCTCAGGTTATCTGACCACTTGGCATTTGTCAGACTCAAGCAATATTTTCTTTTGCAATTTGTAGTACAGTAAATCAAAACACATGTTTTAAACTCTCAGGTCTGCTCTAGTATTTTAACTACTGGTCAGTGTTGTTGTGATTTCTTTTTAAATACTTATTTGGAATGTAGATGGTTCAGATACAGATATGGCATTTCCTGTTGAAGGTGTATATGTCTAAACCAGATAACAATTTAGAAATGTTCCTTTTATTATCATTCAGTTATTAATACTATGCACAGTATTGGACAAAAGATAGGCAGTACAGAGACTAAAATATTAAAAATAAATTATTCCATGGGAATTAGATTAGATTCCATGTCAAAAGATTTTTTTACTGCACTAATCAATTAAAAGGCATTTCAGTTAGAAAACAGTAGAAAGTTTTCATTGGAATCCAACACCAGTACCACAAACAACTAATAAGCATTCTGTTTATTCATGTAATGAACTTCTTTGTCTTGTGAATTTATCCAGAATTTGTTATTACTAAACTTCGTAGGAAAATATTTCTGAGCAGGAGAGAATTTTATGTGTGCTTTTGTATTAGGAGGAATAGAGAGAAGAAACTAGAGAAAAGGAGACAAGTGAAAATGAATGAGAAGATCAGTATAGCTAGGGAATGCTAGAGGATGTCATATCCATTTTTACACTGTAAATGCTACAGTAGACATTGTAAATAGCTGTTTGATCTGCAAATAACTTAGTGAATGGTTCTTTGAAATCCACTGTCCTTTGCAACTCTGTCTTGTTTGTAAGCTCCTAGCATTTGTCATGGGAGCAGCTGTCAAAACAGGCCTGTGGGCTGAGACAATCTGTGAGCCAAATGCTCACGTTTGTGAAATTTAGCTGAAGTTGTTCCTATCTGATCAGCATAAAATCCTTTCAGGATAGAAAATAATGTTAACGGGAAGAATATGCTGGGAAAGGGTCAGCAAACTACTTGCAAAACAAGGTGAAATGGATTCAACAAAAACAAGGAGGAAATCAGGACTGTGTAGAGTTGTTGAAAGCCAGTATGTCTGAGGGGAAATGAACTTGCAGAGGAATTGCCATCTGTCGTGCCTAGGTTTTATTGAAATAGTCATCCTGGTGTACTAAAGGAGGAAAAGTCAGCAATTTTTGCTTTGAAAAAAGATAGATACTTTTAAAGATTATGCCTAAAATTCATCTTAGAAAAGTGTCATGCCTAGATTATGTACAGGGATATACAGACATACCGCACGTATTTGTGCTTCCAGTTTTGCTTTTGCATCTGTCCCCAGTTCCCCTGCCTGCTGCAGGGATCCACTCTCCCTCTCACCTGGATCCTCATTCCACTCCCATCCACAACACCCTCCCCGGAGGTGGCGGAAGTAAGCCAGGATGTGGGGATGCAGTGCCCAGGGTGACCCCAAGTTGACTGGAGGTAGTGGTGGTGGATGTGCAAGGCTGTGTTTGGCTGGAGTTTGCGCCACCAGATAAAAAGTGAAGAAAAACAAGCTCTCTTGTCTGTTTCAAGATTTCAAGGTCTTGAATGGGAGAGCTCAGTCATCCAAAGCAAACGCAAGCATGGTGTGCGGAGGGCATGGGCCACATAGCCATAGCCCCTGTGCCCAGGTTCACCTTGGCAGAAACAGGACAGGGGGGTGTGTGTTCATGCGCATGTATGTATGTGTGATTGTGAGTGTCCCAGAGGCACTGTTTCCATAGGAACAGACAGGGGGAGGTGGTGGCAGAGATGTCCCCTCTCTTCGCTTTCCCCACCCTGTGTCCTCAGTGCCACACAAACACACCCCTTGCTCCCCACCCCCCATCCCTGCCAAGGTGCACACTTCTTTCCATCCTGGTCGGAGGCAGCTGTGAAGTTCTGTTCCACCTGGAATAACCACTTCCCTGGGCAGTCCATTCCAATGAGCAATCACTCTCTCTGTGAAAAAGCTCCTCCTAACATCCAGTCTAAACCTCCCCTGGAGTAGTCTAAGGCCATGTCCTCTTATTCTGGTGCTGGCAGCCTGAGAGGAGAGATTCACACCCACTGGAACTACAACCTCCCTTCTGATAGTTGTATACAGCAATGAGGTCACCTCTAAACCTTCTCTTCTCCAGGATGAAGAACTCCAGCTCCCGCAGTTGCTTCTCATAGTGCTTGTTCTCCAGTCCTTTCACCATCCTTGTCACCCTTCTCTGGACCTTCTCGAGCAGTTCAACATCCTTCTTAAACTGGGGAGCCCAGAACTGGACACAGTACTCAAGATGTGGTCTGACCAGCGCTGAGTATATGGGAAGAACAACCTCCCTAGTCCTACTGACCACATCGTTCCTAATACAGGCCAGGATGCCATTGGCCCTCTTAGCAACCTGGACACACTGTTGGCTCATATTAAGTTTCCTGTCAATCATTACTCCTAAATCCCTCTCCATTTCACTACTCCCCAACCACTCATCTCCCAGGTGAAAGTGATGCATGGGTTTGTTATGTCCAAAGTGAAGAACTTGAACTTGTTAAATCTCATGGCATGGTGGTGGTGAAAGCTGGGGATCACTGCACCACCTCCTGCAGGGAACCCTGAGGACTCCCTAAGTGGGGAAGGGGTAGGGAAGATTCCCTTTGCTCCCCTGACCTGTCCAAAGGTGCAGGGCAGTGCCAGGAATGTCCTTCAGCACTCTGGTGCTGGGAGGGGTGGGGCGACAGACATTGCTTATTTGCATATTCTTGCAGGACAGAGAATTCATGGCACTGGAGGAGTAAGTGTATCTTTNAACTGGGGAGCCCAGAACTGCACTCTTGTTATGTATCTTATTTCACCTTTGTAAGTTCTTTGAGTCAATACTACCAAATATGCAGTGGAAGAAAGAACCCAAACACAGATATAGTGGGTTTTTTGCAGAGCTTCATTGAGTTTAATAGAGTGAAATGTCTGATATCCCTGTTTTCTGGAGGTATGCTTTGCAAGTTCACCATAAATTAGTTGTTTTAAGAAAAATGAGAGATTTAAGTGACTAAAATGCAGCCCGCGTCATAAAAAATGCACAGCAAGTGGAGATAGGATTTTTCTACAATTCATCTCAGAAGGCTTGGGAAGAAGTCTGCAGTGATATAATTGCAAGAAATAGTTTGACTGAGGCCCTATTTTCATACAAACTTTTGAAAGCCACATGATCCCTCATGCAAGCTCGAGGTAGTAACTAGGCATGCCATTTTCATTAAAATGAAGAAAATGTCATCAGCTAAAAGTTTCATTTTGTGGAAAAAGTAGAATATAGCAGAAAGAATAGAGGAGATAAATCTAACATATGGAGTATTTTTGTCACCTAATGGCTACAACTAGTCCAGGAGCTGGCAATCACTACTGAAGAAGGGAAGTAAATCAAAGAAGATGGTAGAAGTTACTACATTTGCAGTTATTTATAACCATAGAAAATGGAAAACCTAATAACTTGGCCAGAAACTTTGATGTATAGCTTAAATTTTTAGTGTGATATGCCTCACCTCTGAAGTAAATGTTTAGCAGCTGATATTGTAGAATAAAATAATATGGGTGGGAAATATGTTTGCAACTTTTCCGTGCCTGGGCTCCTAGTAAACTCCTGTCATATCAAAAATTGTTGTTGCTTAAGTGCAACAACATATTCATTATTATATTTTCTTGCTATGGGAAAACTGGATGTGAAACTGAAAATTTGATACATCCTTTACTAGGTATCAAATGCTTCACTAAATTTGAAAGATATATGTTTTCTATTATTTATTATTAATTATAAAACTTGCACCTTTGCAAACAGTTTTGTTTGCTTGAGAAAGTAGATTCAAGAATATCTCTGTATGCGCATGGGATAGTTACTTTTAAAGCAGAGTAGTTCAATAGTATTACGAGATTTTTAAAAGAATTTTACATCCTTATATACCACCTACAACCTCAGTATTTTATTTTATAGAGTGCTCAGTGGGAAAGGAAATTTTGCCTTGAACTCTTGCAAATTCCTTGAATTTTCTGACTGTACTCTCTCTCTACAGGTGAGAATTTATATTTATATGCATCATGAACCAGAAAAAGTAGGATTTTGTAAATCTGAAATGCTTATAAACTCAATGTCTGAACACATTTTTTCACCATGAATTTTGAATGATTCAAAAGGGCAAATGATTATTCTCTACTGGCTTTCAGTGTGCAGTGTGTTGTCTTATTGACCTCATCTAATACTTCTTATCTAGTAAGCAGAGACTGCACATTTAGTAGGGGTTTTGTGTTCACCAGGAAGAATCATTGTGACTGCTGTCCTCCTTGACCTGTTGAGCTCTAAAGGGATGTGAAACGAGAACACAGTTTATGTCACCAGACTTTTCTAATAGAATTTACAGCTCTGCAGATGTAAGGATTACAGTAGCAGACTATTATATCATCATTAATATGTAACAACAGCTCATCTTTCAGAGCAGATAGCAACAAGATAAACCATCTCTACCTTCTCACATCACCAAGAGAAGCCAAACTCCGAACAATTGAGTGCTTATGGTTTTGTATGCTTAACAGGCCAAGGAATCACATAGGGAGAAAATAATCTTCCATTAAACTGAGGGTGTAAATATGAACTTCTAAATACTATTACCTACCAATACTTACCAATCTTAATGAGCTTTGGCAGACTGAGGGAAGAGGAGACCAACATATGAGAAAAGTTTTGTTAGGAAATACAGTGAATCCCCACTGCATCGCGACTTCTCCATTATGACCCCACCCATTTGCGAAGCAAATTTTTCGCAATTATGATTCAGTGGTCCGCGAGCTCAGCTGCCTGATGCATGCGCAGTCAATCTGCTCAGCCGAGGGGCAGTACCACATTGCCTATGGGATGGGACTCACCCCGCCCTGCGGGGAGGGGGCTCGCAATGGCAGCACTGTGCCCCGTCCCTGACCCAAGAAACTGCCCCACGAAAGTGAGGCAAACTGTGTGCTGAGAGGGAACAGCTGTCACTGCGCCAGGAGGAGGCTTCTGTCTGGGACTGTAGGGGCAGCACTGCCCCTCTCACACAGGACCGGTGGGAAAGAAACCCGACCTCCCCACCCCTGCCACCCTGTGGGCTTCTCGGGGCTGTTGTGGTCGCTCCCACAGCCTAAATCCCGGTGATTGTGCCAGTGCCGGCAGCCCCCCGGAGGGGGCTGGAGCGCGTGGCAGGAGCTGGAGAGCATGGTGGGGGCTGGAGTGCATGGTGGGGGCTGGAGTACTCGATTTACTGCAGCTCACAGTGGTGTTTAGAGCCCTGCCCCAGTCCTGTGTGCTCTGCTGAGACCCAGAGCAGCACCACCACAAGATATGCCATTCCTTGTTACTCAAAGCCCAGTCAAAGCCTGGGCAGCGCTGCCTCTGCCAGGGCTGGTGGATATTAAAGGGAAAGAAACTCCCATACCAATGCCTCCCCTCCGCCATAAGTGCATGGGTGTTGCAGTGTTGCAAAGTTAAGGTTTTTCCAGGCTCTAAGAATGTCGACCAGAGCTCAGGGACACCCCCGCCGTGGAAGCGGGTCAAGCACGTGCAGGCTGGCGCGGGGCCCTCAGGGACGGTGTGAGCACCGGAGCTGGGCCAAGCTGGGGGGCTGGGAGGGGAGCGGCGCGGAATTTGGGCTGCGAGCACACATGGTCACAGCAGCCGGTCAGAAATGGCTCCTTTTTCTCGCCTGTGCTGAGACAGACTACGGGAAGGAGCAGAGAATTGTCCGCAGCCTTTCGGAGTGCCGGGGCGGTGCAGCAATGGGGGTGGCCTGCATGCATATTAATGACCTGCACTTCTTTGCAAGTTTAGTGTTTTGCGACGGCCTTGGCCTGTCCCTTTCTTCGCGAAGGAGGGGGTATAACTGTAATGTCTTTGGTTGTGCTGTTCTGTCTTTCAGGACAACGCTGTCAAGAAAGGTATAAACATTTTTATAAATTAATTTTTTATTCAGACATTGTAAGATGAGAGGAATGGCTCTAGCTTAGACCTGCTAACATTTAGGGAAGATATTTGGTTTGGGGTTTAGGACTCACAGGGAACATGCATCACACTGTGCAAAACCTATGAGATTCTTTCTCATATCTTCCACAGTTCACAAAAATGTGTGATTGATTTGGAAAAAAGATGTATCTACTAGTTACAAAGAAAGTCTACTGAAAATTTAGGAAGTGATTCTGTCTCTCTGCTTTGCTCTAATGATACCCTACCTGGAGTAGAGCATCCATCTGTGGGGTCCCCACCACAGGAAGGACGTTGACCTGTTGGGAGTGAGTCCATAGGAAGGACAAGATGATTAGAGAGAGAGAGAGCATGTATCTATCAAAAAAGGCTGCAAGAATTGGTATTGTTCAGCCTGAGAAAGCGAAGGCTTTCTGGTGACTTAATTGTGGCCTTTCATTACCTGAAAGAAGACTACAAGAAAGATGGAGAGAGACTAAAAGGGCAGAACAAGTGACAGAACAAGACTGAATGGCTTCACACTGAAAGAAAGTAGGTTTAGATTAGATATTAGGAAGAAATTACTTCTGTGAAGGTGGTGGGAAACTGAAATCTTGCTGAGTTGTGAATGCCTGGCCTCTGGAAATGTTCCAGACTTGGTTGGATGGAGTTCTGAGCAATATGGTTGAGTGAAAGGTGGACCTGTCCATGGCAGAGACCTTGAAAAAAGATGATTTTTAAGGTCCTTTCAAGCCAAACCATTCTGTGACTCTATGATTCTATGATTTATGAGCTACTTATAAAAACATCCTACATGAAAAAAGACAATAATGGTTTGTATAGCCTTTAAAAACAGGAACAGCTTGGATATTTGTTTTCCTTATGCTTGTTTCAGATAGACACAGTGATGCAACAGAAGGAAATAGGAAGAAGAAAGCATTTTCAAAGGATCCAAGTAAATTATTTTAATCTATACAGTTACTGTTGGTGGAAGATATGCCTGAAGAGAAGGAAAAATATGACTTCTCAGATGCAATGCTTTTCCACAACTGCTGGAGGTGACGTCTTTGCAGCTGGTACTTATGAAGGAGGTTTCTGATGCTTCCACAGTTGGAGTACACTGTCCTGTATCTAGCAGAGGTACCTCTGATAGCTTAGTTTAAAGCATGAGACAGCATGATATTCTGTCTTGGCTGATTTTCATTGCTGAGGAGACAGATTAATCTGAACTCAGTATCGTGCTGCAGATGATGCAAACAGCTAAATAAGGCATTCCTGGAGTCTCTGCAGGACACCAATTAATGCAGCAATCCTGAATTTTCCCTTTATTATTCCTAGGCTGAATGACTTGCCTTTCAACAAGCTGCTAGATCCTGGGAAAGTGTACTGCTATTACTGTAAGAGTAGATAAACACACTCTAGTAAAATGCTTCAAGGGAGGAAATGATGCAGAACTTAGTGGAGGGGGGAGGATTAAGGTATATGTATGTTGTAAGGATATAAGTTTTAAAATGTTCCTGAAGAGTTCCAGTCTTCCTTCTCAACTGTGCTGCAATCAAAAGCCTTAACTCTTCCTGATCCATTAAGGGCAGCTCTGGTGATGGAGCGTGACTGCTGTTAATGCTGCATTGGCAGAAGTGTTAGCACAGATGTATAGAGCAAAAGCGAGACAATTGTTTGGCTCATGGTTTGCCCCTCTAGTAAGTTACTTGACAAATCATGCATGTTCATAACAATTAGGAGAAAATATAGTTTGCCTAAAAATGTATCATATGTATTTTGAAAATTTACCTAATTTAAATTTTTTTCCTTTCTAAGCAAGTTTATTTGGTTTTTGTTTTTTTGTTTCTTGAGTTGAATCACTTCCATTCTTCTTCTCTTGCTATGACCGTGGTGTTAACTGGGACCAAGGAAGCATATATAGCAGGATTTAAAGTTATTAAAATTTGTGGATTTTTTCCTCCTGGCAATTAGCCAGGGTGGTTACTGATTTTTTTTTGTCCAAGGAACCTGAAAAAATAATGTCTCAGTAAGGCTGAACATTTTTGATTTTGGCTTCTGACAGTGATGCTACTTTGTTTCTTTATAGATATCATGATGCATGATCATCATGTTTGTACATATGTGTGTACATGTGAAAATACCACTGAAGCATTCCTTTTACGACTTGTTACAACCAGAAATGGAAGCCAGGACAAAGCTGTTGGTGCAGCTGAAAAAATTTTTAGTTCAAAAAGCAATACCCTAAATGCTTCTTATTACAGGATGTTATGCTTAAGGCACTGCTTTTAACATTACCTGGCACATCCAGGTATCATCAAACAGATAATAGCATATATTCTTTTCTTCCATTAATGTTGTTCTGCAAACTTGTTACCAGAATAATAGAGAAAGAAAACACTTGAAAGACTTTTTGTCCCAGCTGTTAGTGCAATTTTTCGGAGCTTTTGTAGTCATTTGGCAAAATTTGAAATGACAGCACTTTGAGAGCGTTAGTCAAAGCTCTAAATTAAAATATGCTGCAGTCTTTTCCAGCCCAAAAATGTTAACTACTGGACCAAGGAAACCATGCATGTGAGAAAATTGTTTATTGGCACTTTTCCTAGAATCCCATTTCTGCTTTCTGCTCCTGAGAGTGCTTTGGGTCTACATTATGCCCAGCTGAGACTATTAAGGTGAGGTCTTGAGGTATTGGACATATTTAAAGTCTTTTTAAAGCCCTGTATATATATACAACAATACAAAAAATTCAAGTAACAATAGCAAAATAAAGTGTCATTATTTCCATGAGACCATTTTTTTGGACAACATTTATTTTCCTTTGGGTATTGTGCAAGCTGTAAGAAAATACCTCTTTATTTGGGTTATTAAGTGTAGTCTTTGTCTTAAAAATACACATTCTATTTTCAGTATATATGTAGAAAGTTTTGCAGGTTTGGGTTTGTTTTTTTTTCAGTTGAATTTGAAATGTGCATTTAGAAGATAAAAATTATGAAAATTCCCTTTAAATGCTAACATAATGTGAAGGAATCTGATTCTAATCTCATAACTCTTAATTATATTTAGTGGAAAAAAGATAAGTGGAATTTATACCTATAAATAATTTATATTTATATTTGAAATTTAGGTATATAAATACATGTATAGAAATGCATGAAATTGCAGAGGATAGCAGCCAACCTCACAGAAATCCTAGCTAGAGGAGTAGGATGAAAAAAAAAATCCACTTTAGTACAGTGGTAAGTGTCCCCACCTGGTGTGTGGGAGACCCGGGTTCAATTCCCGCCAGGGAGACAGTGTTAAGTGTTGGACTCGATGATCCTTGTGGGTCCCTTCCAACTCAGAATATTCTGTGATGAAATACACTAAAAATACTGTGCTCTGTCAAACTATTAAATGTCACTATCTAAAAGAAGGAAAACAGATATGCAGGGTGGGCTAACCAAATTCAAACAGGCCAGTGAACATATTTTCTGGGGAAAGAAACTCAACAAAACACATATCTCCCCCAAAATAAACAGCTTAATTTTTACTAAATGTGTGTCATTTTATTTTTTCCACAGAACCAATAAAAAATTCTGTCTCCCACTCTTCTTCCCTCAAGATCTACCTTTCCAACCTTTTTCTGCTTAAACAAATGGGGAGGAAACGAATTAAGGTAACACACAGAAAATAGTCTTTCTCGTAAGGCTCTGTTTTTAGGTGGATTTTCTATTGGAACATCCAGTGCTTTTTAACCTCTTGGTTTATGGAGGGTGTTGAAAGGGCCATCTTTCTCTTCATGTGCCCTGGTCAGCTTTTAATTTTCTAACTGACTACTATCTGTCTTTCCTTCTATCTAGTTGTCTTAGCCAGAGAATGTACAATATGGTGGTTTCTAAATAATANCAGGTTTCTGTCTCTGGGCTCCAACACATCAGCAGTGTTGTCCAGTTTTTACCTCTCCATCTTCAGTCTTAATGCTTAGACGGATTCTGCGGTCCTGGTTCTCTCTCTTTGGTCCATAGGTTTTCACCATGGTCAGTCCAATTCACAAGCAGCAGCGGGATGCCTGGAAGAACATCTCTACCCCTTCTCTCGTGGGCCTGGGGGCCTTCAAATCTCTCAGCCTCCCGACGCAGGTTCTGAGCTGGCACGCTACATCTTACTACTGAACCTTTTTTTCTTCTCTCCCAAGTATGTTATTTGCAGAGACGCCTGCCTTTATCTTTAACCTTGAAGGCCATGGCAGCACGGAGAGCTCAGGCCAGAACTGAGCTGTTAACCCCCTCGCTACCAGAGCAGCAGAAAACCCCCTAAACCATAACATATTCTTAGTTTTTTCTATCTTTATTTCCAGTGAATGAAAGACTTTCAAAGAATATTAGAGAGTTACTCAATGACTGGTTTACACCTACACAAAACCAAAAAGCCATAATCTAATGGTATGAATCTAATACAACTTCCAAAAAGCTATTTATGATTTCAACTCTCATAACTCTCCATCTGGTATGATTAGAGGAAAATAACTGAGTGCCCTATTTGTTTTTTTAAAGTCATCTTCAATATATATCATGTTATTACCCTAGTTAGACAATCCGTCTCAAACTAAGAAAGAAGTCACGCCGCAGAAGAAAGCTGGAACATGAGAGGTGTCACTCCATAAAATTAGGAGCCTTACAGGTAGTGGAGCCCTAAAACTGATGTAAGAAAACTGGAGAATTAACAAGTAAAGCTTCTAAGCTAGAGGCACAATAATTATTCTTAATAGACAGAACGACCGAATAGAATAGTTAAAACAATTTATGATACAATTGCCTATAAAACAGCCATTAAATCTGAACAAAAAAGTCTCAGCTCAGAAGCTTGAGTCTACCCTAATAGAAGCACTGAATAATTACCTCCTCCTCCAAAAAACCCATGAAATTTTGGCAGAAAACTAGTATTAAAATGTTATATCCTTGCAAATACCTATGATTTTATTCCTTAATAGTAGTACCAGTCAAGCATAAACCAGGAGAAATGACATTATTGGGGAAACACAACAGATCATTAACAGGACTGTAACTGTGCCTTGTAAAGGACATTCCAGCAGTCTCTTGTACTGCATGAACTACAGCTGACATTGCTGGGGGAGCTATTGAAAGGTTTTATGCTTAGTTCCGTCTCTGTTACTAGAGGGAGATGACGGTAGTCGAAGCAATTCCCCTGCTTAGCCAGCCATAAGAACGTTTTCTATCCCCTCAAGCCATTTATTTTATATGTGATCTGATGAAGATATTTTTAACTAGTTTGTGTCTTCCGCTTTATGTATATATATACATTCAAGTCTAATTAAAAACTCTCCCTAAATTCTGGAAGGACATATTTTACTTCAGATTTTCAAGAAAGCACTACAAATTTTAGATCTTCAGCTGATTAAGCTTCTTGTGAAAACTGGATCCTTAAACGAGTTGTTTTATTGTTCATATTTACCATTTCCGAGTATCAAGTTCCTCGTATTGAGTAAGGATTGGATCAAGTTTCTTGTGAAAGAGGAAAGAAGCCAAAAAAACCGGAAGATGATTTACTACATTCATATATCTATTTAAGTATAAATATGGTAAATACAGTCAGTGTACTACACTGGTTCATTTCATTATGGATCATGTTTTGCTTAAATCTGAATTTAGGAGTAAAAACCTGACTGTATATTTTATTTGATCTTCAGTGTTTCAACTGAAACACCAAAAAATAGTGTCTACTGTGATATCAATTACTTTCTTATGTGAAATTATTGGCACGTTTGTGAAGATGATTCTGTATTCATAATAATGATAGAAATATTTAAAATTATACTTTAATCCATTGTGGCGGATATCAAAACATCTGTTCTGCAAGTTATTTATTACTGTCATTCCCTATTGCACTGAACCATAGGATATCAAACATATGTAATAACTATTTCAGTAATTATCAAAAAAGGCACTTAGTGAAATGTGAATCTCAAATTGCTAAATGTATCAGTGAGCCAGAACAAAAGGAATGGGAAAGGAAATGAAGGAGTTGGCAAATTTTGTGGGGAGTTTCTGCCTCCTGAAAGGAATATAAAATGGCCTCAAGATTTAAGTATTTAGGGGCCAGCTTTTGAATGCAGTTCTTTTTGTGGTTGGTTGGTTGGAAACAGAAACTTGTCCCGACTGGTAGGTGCCAGCTGATTTAATGAGATGCAAAGACATCATATACTTTCAAATAAACTAGCAAGTCTTCCTCAAGAGACAGTTTTCAGGCACCCTGGACCACATCTCAGATAGGATTAATGGTCTAGAAATCATCCTGACCTCCTAGTAACTCTCTCCACTGACCTAGTCTCTCTGGAATTAACATTTTATGGTCAGATTCGAAAGATTGAAATAAAACAGAGCTGAGTGGTGAGTGGTATAATTGCTGTGATGTGAAGGAAAGTATTTAAACTCTTTTATTTCCCTGAACAACTCACTGAAACACGGTTTTAATGGTAAATATGCTAGAAGCATTCTGTCTTATAAAACCACAATTCTTTGCTCCTAATGTAGAGCCTCAGTTCATCTTAAGCATTTCTCAGCCTTTTACTGAAAGGATTCCCTCTCTGAATTTGCAATCTCTTTTAGAGATGGACTACTTGTTACACAGCTGGCACTGTTATTGTATAGTCCCATTTTAGTAATCTGTAATGGCCATCTGTGCACTTTCAAAACCCTACCAGATAGAAACCAAGCATTTCTACAGTCAAACGTGTATACTAATGTTTTAAGGTGGATTTAAGATGAGGATTTAAAGAGAACATTAAATTATGCTATTAGGAGAATATTGACTTTAGAGGAACTGCTTTTATGTATTGAAAAAAAGGATCCAGATTTTGCATTAATCAATTCTAGTATTTTTTGCCCAACATGATTTTATTTTGAACTGCTGAAAAACAGTATAACAAATTCTTACACTGCAATGATTTTCTAAGGCTACATATTTTAAAAGGTTTTATAATTTCACATGTACTAAAAATTATACAATTCATTAGAGTGAACAGACCTTAAAAATGTAATTTTTTGAAGGAAAAGGAAGTTTTGGTCTTCTATGTATTTTACAAACCTTTGTCTAAATGGCTATTGGGATATTTAATTTATATTTTCCCCAAACAATTTAGTTTGTTTTCATTCAGGTGTACAAGACAAGCAATGAATATAGACTGCACTTACTGTTTTGGGCTTTATTTTTTTTTTTCCTTTTAACCTTTTTTCTCTTTTCTAAAATAAAACTAAGTGTAGCTCTAAAAATAAAGAAATCAGATTTTCACCATTCTGAGTATTTTACCCATAGCTGAACTTTATATCTGCAGACTCCATAAATGTCTACATTCTTTTATTTCGTTAGCGGTAACATGCTGTTAAAATGGTATAAAACACAGTTAGAGATGCTTGTTTCTTGTCACAAGCTAAATATTTTGAGAAGGAGGACTGTACTGTGTTATAGGTACTTATATTGTTTCAGATGCCAAAAGGCAGTGGAATTTCTATTGCAGAGTTATCTTAAATAATTACTAAGCCCCAATTCTACCCAAATTATGAGTTTACTTGGAGGCCAAGACCTGCTTTTGTTGCTCAGATCAATGGGTGCCTCTAAACCTACATTCCTGCTGAAAGTAGTCAGAGCCACGAAATAGTTTTCAGAGCAGTTTTCTGCAATAGATGAGGATAACAAGCTTAGTGCCACCAGCTTCCCTCAGGGGAAGACAGTAAAAGGAGAGGGGAATTGTCTCTTTCCTGTATTTTATTACCTCTCTGTCTCAGGCTATTCCAGCGCAATACCAGTTTCTGCAGGGTGAGAACAGGATAATGAGGGAAATGTGAGGTGTCTCAGTTCCTTCTACCCTTGCTCATAAAGGAAGAGTTTGGGTTTTGGTCTTCTTTTTCCTCCAAACAGGTAGATGTGTAGTTATCTTCTGAAGCCTTTGCTTTCAGTGTGGTCTCTTCTGCATCTTCAGAAGAGAAGGCCTTGAAGTAGTCTTTGTACAGTTTTTGCAAAGTAAACTACCCAGTAAATTGTATCTGGGTGGTTGCTTATTTCGAAGTATCAGATGAATTCCAGAAACTCAGTAGATTAGAATATAAATTATGACTGCTATAGCTAGACGAGGTATTGGAGTATCTTTTTTATGTCCTTTTATGTCTTTTCATGAACTCAAAGAAGGTAATTTCTATTGGTGTTGCTGTTGCTCATCATATTGTGACAGTGTATCAGGCATGTATGTTTGCTTATATGGCTGAATTATACACCCAAATATATACACATCATAGAAAGTGACAGCAAGATTTTTAGTACTGGTATCTACTGTCATTAGAAGTGAAACAAAGTTTTAAAATTCTCTTATTTTGGAGCTTGACCATAAACACAGAAAAAATACTGGCAGCTAAAGTTGTGATTGGAAGCAGAAAGTACTGAGTCTGTTTTCTGAGCATACAGGACATAATATTTAGGAGATTATTTAGGACTTTTTTTCCAGATTGTAAAAGAGTCATGAAATAGTTATCAGAGAGATGTGATTATACAGTCTACACCATGCCACTAAAGGAGAAAAAAGGTGTTTTCTCACATTAATGTAAAACCTTATATGATTAACTGATTAACATAGTAGAACAGATGTTGCTTCTGTAACAGAGTAGAAATCCCATATAGCCATAAACTATATTAGAAGATCAGATAAGGGCAAACCTCAAAGGTGCCTGAAGAGTCTGATTGCTTATGGAAACTCTGAACCTGCCATTAATCCTGTCACAATTTCAAACAATGTGATAATGTAAAAGCCTGTCTTCCAATCTTAATAACGACACCATTATGTGGTAATAACTTTCTGTGCAATAATAAAAAGTATTGTTTAATTTATTATTTAATCAGTCATTATGGCATGTAATTTATTTTACTCCCTCTAAAAAGTAATCATATTTAAGAATTGCAACAGGATTTGAATAATATTCCATAAAATATTTGTTGCAACTACAATTATACTGTTTTAGTACCAAAATTAAAATTTACTTGGCCTATAATGGTTTCCTGGATTGCTGAGCTATATGTATGTATTTGCAAATTTTGTTGCTAGTAAGCAGGTGTCAGCAGAAAAACATAAAATAAAAATAAATAAATAAATAAATAAATAAATAAATAAAGTAAGCATACATTTCTCAGGTCATTATGATTTTAAGATCTATGGTTTTAAAAACAAAATATCGAAAGTGAAATTTAAGTTGCTGAACATTTAATAGAGATACACACCTTTATTAGGATTTCTGCATGGAAATATTTGTAGCTTCAGTAAGAAGATAGGAAAAATAAATCACCCTTTGTAGGTAGTATTCAACATGATTTATTAAATGATTCTAAAAATAATGTTTTACAGTGCAATAAAATTGTAAATCTTAATGCTAAGGTCATCTTTAACTGAAACATGCATATGAAAATGCTCAGTTCATGTAAAGATAGCCATTATTATTCTTCAGCTTCATTGAATAATTTCCATTCATACAAATGTTGATGATCTGCCCCAATATTTTATCCAATAATGTATCATCTAATATTACTTGGTAGTAACACCAAAAATCTGAACCATGTAAACATGGTGATATGACTTTAATGATTTTATAATACAATATTGAAATAGCTGAGAAAAACTGTTTCTTGTCACTGAGATGGCACTTCTGAAACTTCCTTCTAATACAGTTCATTTTATTTTACTCTATTGTGCACTTTCACCTTATTTTTGCTAATCATTTTGTGGCTTGAATATATTTATCTGATTTTTTTACGTCACCACACAACAGTAAAATTTATGATTATTGTTATAATTATGGATTTACTGTAATCCACTTTTCACTGATAAAATACTAAGTCATAGAAAAGAATTTTTTGTGGATCTAAAGCATAAGAAATCAGGAAAGAAAATGTGATGAAAGTGATGCAACAAAATGAGTGCCAACAAACTAAAAAGGAGAAGGAAAAAAAGGTGAGAAGTAGCACAATGAATAAAAAATATATAGGGGATTAGGGTGCATTCTCAAATGTTTCCTCTTGAGCAGTACTGCTCTGAGTGTCTTTTGTCTATTCTTGTGTTCTGAATAGTACCATCTGCCATTATAGGTAAACTCTTCAACTTCACTTACTCTGAGGCAAATTATATAGGCTGGCAAAGCTGCATATTTCAAATGTTATGCTTTATTATTTGGAAATGTAAGATCAGCTGCTACTATTATTTATGTTTGCAAAAAGTAAGAATTACTTCATTGACTTTAAAGAAAATATATTTACAAAGGTGTCATGGTTTGACCCTGGCTGGATGCCAGAGATTCACCCACAACCTCTCCCGGAGGAAAAAAAAATGGAAAAAAAACCTTATCACAGGCAAAACAAGGCAAACTACAAGTGAGGAATATAAAGGATTTATTTATTAACTAACGAGATCAGAGCCTAATGTGAGAAGCACCATTTTAAAGGCGACCTTTCCCCCCCCACCCCTCCTTCTCTTACAACAGATCTCATATTCCCTGTTTCGACCAGGAGACAAAGGGGGATCAGGGATAGAGGTGAAACTAGGCTTGTTGGTATTTCTGACCAGATTTAGGGTAGGAATCATCTCTCTGCCCTTCCATAAAGTCCTCTCTCTCTCTCACGAGAGGAAAAGTCTTTCATGACCCTTTCCCAAGTGAGATCTCGACCAAGAGATGACAGCTCTTCCATTCTCTGTTGTCCAAGAGTCATAGCACAGGATGCAGTTTTTAAGTACTACTTTGCTGTGTCATTATGAGCTCATCCCAAAGTACATAGTTCACATCCTACCACAATGCAATTCTGTCACAAAACGTCTGTCCTAAGGATCTCAGCCGAGCTCAGCTCCGGCTCCGTGTTTCTGGGCTCTTAAAATATCTGCAGCTATTGCAGCATGATTCTCCATCTTCAGTCGTGGCCTCAGGTGGATTCTGCATCATTGGTTCCTCTCTCTTTATTCCATAGGTTTGCACCACGGTCCATTCCACGAGCAGCAGCAAGACGCCTGGAAGAACATTCCTACCCCTTCTCTGTTCGGTCTGGCGGGCCCTCCATAGCTTTCGGCTTCTCCACATAGACCCTGCTCTGGCAATCTACATCTTGTTACTAACTTTTTTTTCCTTTCTCAAATATATTTTTCACAGAGGCATCTCTGTCTCCTTCTGCTCATGGCCTTGATTTCCACAGCAACAACAGAGGCCGAGGCAGAAGCTATTAACCCCCTTGCTGCCAGAGGGAAAAAACCCCAAACCATGACACAGAAGTCACTCCGACTCTATCTATTCTGTGATTCTATGATTAAAATGTAATACGAAATACTTTGATGAAACTTGTGTTTTTCCCCTTTGGAAAATGCTGATTGATTGTCCCAGAAATAGTAATTGAGAATTTATTTTTTACAATGCCTTTCATTTTAAACAAATGTTTAAAAGTGGGGAAATGCTGTACACTTTTTGAAAAAAACCACCTCTGTTCTTTTTTGATGGGAACTGTGAGAAGAATTCAGAAAAATAATATTTTTGTCCAATTTAGTGTTTGAATCAAAACATTGTTTCTTGCTGTAGAGGGTTTGAAGATGATTTGAGGATTCAGAAAATTGTAAATTGAGTTAGGTAGGGATGTAGAGATTTAAGCATTTTAGTGAATTAGTGAAAATTTAGTGAATTTTTAGTGAATTTTAGAAGGATTAGTAGATTTTAAAATCATTCAAGAGGCCTGAGAGTTAATGCTGAATATTAAAAGTAAAACGTCTTGTTCTCCCAGTCCTCGAAGGTAAACAAGGGACGGTACTAGCCCCAATAAGGGCAAAAGAATGTAAAACATCAGAGCTAATTAGTTGAAGGACTTAGAGCAAAGAGCAAGTCTATGACATAATGTTGAGGGGATGAATATTCATGCAGTAATTTGGATATGCATGAGACAAGGGATGAAAAATGTGTGGCAAATCTGGGCAGTTCTCTTTTGGCACCTGACAGGGCAGGGGAAACTGCTGTCCCCCTTTCCTTAGCTCTTGGGCCAAAAATAAACTTTTTTTCTGCTTGCAAGTAATTACCTTGAGTCCTCCAGCTCATTTTGCTTAAATCAAAGCATTGAGGCACAATTTCTAAACAACAGATGAGAGATCGTTATATTATGCAGTTCAACCCCATCCATCACGATGAATGGGACAGGCCATGGCCCTCGCGATATGCTAAACTCGCAACGAAGTGCAGGTTGTTAATATGCATGCAGGCCACTCCCATTGCCCCACCCCCCAGCACTCCGGAGAGCTGCAGGAACATTTTTGCTTCTCCCCTCGGGCTCTCTGAGCACAGGGGAGCAAAGGGAACTGTTTCTGAGCCCCCTCTGGCTCGGGAGACCCCCCCTCCAACCCAGAGAATCTGCAGGGCTGCCACAACCAAACCCCGCGCCGCTGTTACCATCCCCTCCCCAGCCCCAATGCTCATACCCACCGTGCGCCACCCACTTCACACCGCATGCCCCATGCGGTCTGCCCTGCCCCGTGCCGCCCGTCCCGTCCTGCGCCACCTGCCCCGCCCCATACGTCCTGTCCCACGCCGCCCGTCCCATGCTGCCTATCCCACTCACCGCCCATCCCGGGCAGCACCACGCAGCATGGGGGTGTTCAGCTGTGGCAGCGGAATGAGCATGTCCCGCTGGCCGCCGCAGCCAGCCCCACTTTCCTGGTTTATTCTTTGTTGTTCCTCAGCTCTCTGGAGAAAGTTTTTTAGTTACAAATTTGTGTATTTTAATAAAGAATTAGTTTATTTAATAAATATTTTTTATCTCACTTCCCTCTGAGGAAAGAAATTATTCTATTAAAAGTGGTGTGGGAGGGAAAAATAATGCCAGACTCTCGTTCTAAACTTAGACAGGATTGGACATTAATATGGCAAATTATGGCCTGAAGTGTGGCAACTTTGGAACACTGCAACATCCAGGCTCTTTACAGGCAACAAGAAGCATGAGAGCCGGGGTTTTATCCCTTTAACTGCAGCAGCTAGCACTGGCAGGAGTGCTTTGCCTGAGGCTATGAATATGCAGATAGACAGATATGCGCTGGCAAGTCCAAGTTGGCTGCCTCGGCCAGAACGGGCCCCACATAGGTGTCTGTGTTACAGTTAAAGACTTCCTGACTCCTGTCAGGGCTGGCTGGCACTGGGACGGCACCGCACCATGAATAACTGAGTAAAAACTGTGGGAAAAATTTCCACAAATAGAAGAAGACATGATTATGACAGCATGAATAACTGAGGTATGACTTTATTTTATAATTTTTACATGCCTGGAATTTAAGCCCCTCCTTTTCATAATATTTTTGAGACTTATATTCTCATCTTTTAATTCATTCTATTCACAGAATCACAGAATCACAGAATCAGTAAGGTTGGAAAAGACCATACAGATCATCAAGTCCAACCTATTACCTAACCTAACCAAACCTGTTACCTAACCTGTTGCCATCCTACTACCAACACACCATCCTACCTATAACACAATACCCTAATATCTAGGTCATGCCACCAAATACATCATCCAACCTTTTGTTAAAGACCTCTAGGGACGGTGACTCCA
>WEKX01008671.1:11101-23734 GCA_013390025.1 Pitta sordida | reverse complement strand
GCCTCCAACCGGACACAGCACCATTAACCACCACTCTCTGAGCTCTGTAATCCAACCAGCTCCTGATCCAGTCCACTGTAAACCCATCCAAGCCACAAGCCTCCAGTTTCACCAGGAGTTTGTTATGGGGGACAGTGTCAAAGGCTTTACTAAAATCCAGGTACACCACATCAACAGCTCTTCCCTCATCAACCAGGTGGGTCACCTGATCATTGAGGGAAATTAGATTGGTCAGGCAGGATCTTCCTTTCCTGAAGCCATGCTGACTAGGTCTGATCTCCTTACCCTCCTGGAGGTGCAACATCATTTTCCTTAAGATGATTTGCTCCATAATTTTGCCTGGCACCGAGGTCAGGCTGACAGGTCTATAATTTCCTGGGTCCTCCCTCCTACCCTTCTTATGGATAGGCATCACATTGGCCAACTTCCAACCTTTTCCGACCTCCCCAGTAAGCCCAGATTTGGGTTATTGAATAATGGCAAAAAAAAAGATATAAAATAATTTGATTTTTTATCCTTCATATTTTATTCCCATTTCACATATTTAGAGTCTTCTAGTGTCTGACTTTGCCAGCAGTAAATTCATTGCTCTTGTTTAATGAATTTAATTTTTTCATGCTTTTATGAAAGTAATTATACGAGGATTTTGTTCATTCTCAGTAGAATTTACTTTACCTTTCAAAAGTTCTGTTTGGGTTAGAGCTGTCATATCTCACCCCTGGTAGGTAATCATCATCTACACTGAGTTGTTTAAGCTTAAATTCAATGTGCTACATCTTAGCTTTCTTATTATTACATATGAAATTTGAAGTAGAAATACTGTTAGCAAAAGAGTTTATCGTAGTTTGTTTTCCATTGGGAATGACCTTTGTTAACTCAAGTAGGAGTTTATCTAATAGTAAACATAGCTTTAAAAGTAATACCAATAAGGATAAGATGATATTATTATTCTGCTTGCAGCATCAGTCTTAGCATCTCCAAATTATGCTTCTCCTTCACAGGTAGCTTGGGTATCTCAAGGCTGTAAAGATAACAGTGCTAACAAAGTCTTACACGTCCCAGGAAAAACCTTATATTTTAATAGTGAATGAAAAACACTATGCACAGAGGTATATGTTAAACCTAAGTCCACAGAAGACTGTAGTAAATCTCCTACAGAGATTTAGCACCAACAGAAAACAAATAAGAAGTGTATACCCAGTTATGCCCACACTGCACCCTCCAAACCCTTTCAAGTGGTGGATGCCAATCTGCTTTCTTTCAGAAAGTTGGAGTGATGTAGGGGTAAATGGGAGAAAGAAGGTGAAGAGGGAGATATCTAATGGCTTTCTTTTAAAAATATGTAATTCTCAGACACATTTTCTTTTGCTTGGAAGCCTAGATTTTGGAATATATATTGAAATAGAGAGAGGCAAAGACCATTTCCATATTTTGTGTGAAGAAATTCAAACTTGGGTTTGTTATGCCAAAGTTGAAAGAATGCTAAAATTATTGGGGCTGAAAGAAAAGAGCACAATTACAAATATAGCTAAATATCCTGGTGGTTCGACAGCATACTTGACAGCTGTAATTATTTAAGAGAAACATGGGGAACGTGCTTGGAAACTGTGCATAAACCCAGTGAAAGAAGGATAAAGCTAATAGGACTAGTAGAGTTATCTTGAAACAAAGACAAATAAACAAAAAAATTGACAACTACTTGTGTAGGTTATGTAAGTTGATAATAGATTCATAAGAAATTATTAATTCTCATGCAAACATCAGGCAATCGGAAAAGAGAATCTGGGCAATGCAGTTCAGGTGCAATCACCAAGTCTTTTGACATTAGTCAAGATTAGGGAAAGGTGGAATAATGGAAATTGAATACGAATTTAAATACTTATTGCCTGAAATTTGGTCCTTTTAGTTAGTGTACAAGTCCAGTTTACAGTAGCTTGTCCTGCTGGTTCTGTGCCAGCTGTATTGTAAACCTGGCAGAAGGTTTCATAGCTGTTTCAAAGACCAAACACAGTTTTTCTACCTTTGGGAACCAAAGTGAGAAAAGACACATTCAGAATTTTGATGTTTTTTACATCTCTTGTCCAACACGGCTAGGTTGTATTTCTAAATCTTTTATGTTAGATATAAATTTACAATGACCTAGAGGGAAGTCAACATTTTCTTTATGTTTTGGCAGATTGTTATTTACGTTTAAGGATGTCTCAAATTTATTTTCATTAGTTTTTAACTGAGGAATAATTCTTCAAAAATTAATGACCTTATAATTTAAGATTGTGAAAATAAAATTATGTTTATATTATAGCACACATTAAAAAACTTGGGGAAGCAGTTCCTAAATTTTGGAATGCTATCATCTGTCTTTAATTTCACATTAAAATATATATCGAAAAATGTAAAAAATTCATCAGCCTGTGTCCTATGGTGGTGTGTATATATTTCATATCTTTGTGTTTTGGCTTCAGTTTAAGGGGTATTTTGTTGTGGTCCTCAGCAACACCAAGATCATTTTCTTTCTCTATCCAGAAGACAAGAAAAAAAAATCCAAAAACTGAGAAGCGGCAGTTGAAAAAAAAAAATTAAATTTGGATAGCTCAAACAGCGGTGGCAGAGGCAGGGAGCTGGTGGGAGCTCTCTGGCAGCTGAGGTTGTGTGCGGCTGGAGAGGGGCTGCTCTGGTGTTTTTTTTCTCCGCTTTTGGGAGAGCCACGTATTTTTTTTTCTTTTTTTCTTTTATTTTTTTTCTTTTTCCTTTTTTGTTTTCTCATTGGACATATTTCTTGCTGCACTCCAGCCACTAGAAGAGGGAGAGAGGGCCTGAAATTCCCTTCCCCTGCACTCCCGGAGGTTCTTCCTGCTCATCTCTTGCTTTCCCCTGCAGTGCCTGCATCAGGACTCTGAGCTCTAGCTGCTCTCTGTGCACCTGAGGAGTTTCTTCTGGGACTGTCTGCTGGAATCTCATTGAGATCGACAGGACTCTTCACATACAGGACTTTCCACATTAAAGGACTCTTTACATCACCAGACTTGTGGGATATCTCAGGTTTTGTTGTTTAATACTGTTGTGTCTTAACTTGTCTGTTTACTAAAGTAAATAGTTTGTACTTTTCACACTTCCCTTGTTTTTTTCTGAACCTGGTGAGGAGGAGGGGTGGTTTATTTATTATTTTTTTTTCTTTGGCTCAGTCCCAATTTGCCTCAAACCTCGTCAGCCTGCAAAATAAAAAGATTGATTCAGTTTAGGTATTTTAACCATATTGGTATCAGAATGTTTAATGTTTTTTGCAAAGTTTCAGAACTCTATAAAATAGTCTGGTAGAATATTAAGACTTTGAAGCATTCAGGCTTGTAATTTTAAATTGACATTCAGAGGAGTTTGGAACAAAAGTAATTCACTCCATTCTCAAGAGCAATAGCACTTAATATAGAACCTTTATTTGCTGTTGGCATTACATTAAAATACTTCAAGTGTGATTGTGATCCATGGGGGCCATGAATGGGCTTTAGGTTTTTGCAGTTAATCCTTCCATGAGAATAATATTCTACCCTGCAAATCAGTGTAGATTCACTGACTAATAAGTACACTGGGCTTTTAAAATAAAATACGTTAAAAATATGACTCATAAAGATCCATGTTTCTCTAAATATATGCCTGCATTTCTAATTTTATTTTTCATCTTTCTAAACTATTGAATTACAGAATTCTTCCTCAATTAAAGAACCTCTTACTATCAGAAAACACACCTTTGACACTGTGGCTGTCATCCATCTGGTTCTGGCCATGAGTGGCAGCGGGAGGAAGGAGAGGCAGCTGCCCTGCCCGCCTGAACTGCCATGCAAACTGCCTCTTATTTGCTTATTTATGAACCCCCACGGTTGCTGAAGCCCCCCGGGGTTAATGTCCCTTTTTGCCTTGCCCCTGTTATCTGCACCCCTGATTGCTGTGCTCCCAGGAGAGTTAATAGTTTAAGTACCCACATGTGGGAAGTCTTGGCTGCTCAGGCGTCCCTGGGCCAAGAGCCCTACAAGCTCAAGCTGGTGTCTGGCATCTGGTGCAGCCCCGGCACTGGCCTGAGCCTCCGGCAATGGCCTCCTGGTGCGGCGAGTCTTGGTGTCCCCGGGCCAAGAGCCCTACAAGTTCAAACAAGATTTCAAGAAGCTAATGTTAAACAATGTCAAAGAAAATGTGATTTCTGCTTTCTTTAAAAAAGTCTGGCTGAATTTTCATCTGTCCTTGGCATATTTGCCATATTTGCTATGTATTCCATGATATACCATGTTAAAGTACATTAATTTATATTATTGATAGACTAAGTTAGAAAATAATTTCTCCCACCATAAAGACGATAAAATACTAAATATTCTTAAAGGAAATTAATTTAAAAAGTCATAAAATTGTGGTTTTTTTAAAAATAAGTATCTTTAGGGAAAAGAAAATACTTCCTGTAAAATTGCATGAACTGATAAATCTATAATACCCCAAGTTTGCACATACATTTTAGAGAAGAATTTTTGCTTTGCATTGATGAAATTTGTGATGGTTCATNTCTGCCACACAGTGTGGACTTCTCTCCAGGGGCTAGACATCTCTCCTGGGACTCTGCCCCAAGGTAGGCTCCAATGAGCTGCAGCCTTCCTTCAGCATCCTCCTACTCCAGCATGGGATCCTCTTTCCTTGGAANCCCTGGCTGGATGCCAGAAATTCACACATAGCCACTCTCTCACTTCATTACCCCTCCACCCCCTGCAGACGGGAAGAGAGAGAAAAAGGGAAAAAAACTAAAAGGTTTTTGCTACAACAGGAATGAGGACTATGAAATATTTACTGTCACAGGCAAAATAAGCTCCAAGATGGGGAATGTAATGGATTTATTTCTGACAAGATCAGAGCTTAGCATGAGAAGTATCATCTTAAAGGCAATCCTCTCCCTCCACCCCTCCGTCTCTTACAACAGATACTACATTCCCTTTTTCCTCCGGGAGACAAAGGAGGAACAGGAGTAGGGGAAAACCAGGCAATTGGTGTTTTTCTGCCACTGCTCAGTGGAGANGTCCTTTCCACGGGCTGCAGGGAGATGCCTGGAACACCTCCTCCCCCTCGTTCAGCCCTGGCCTTGGTGCCTGCATTGCTGTTACAACTTCTCACAGCTCTTCTCTGGCAACGATGTTCTTCTTCTGTTACTTTTTTCCCCCCTTCTCAAATACGTCATCGCAGAGGCTCCTTTATCTCTCCTGATTGGCCTGGCCTTGGCCGGCAGCAGGGCCAACCAGGAGCTGGCGGGGATTACCTCTGTCAGCTATGAGGGAAGTTTTCAGCAACTTCTTGAAAAAAAGCATCCTCCATAGCCCCCCCCGCTGCCAGGAAAAAAAGGGCCACAGCAAACCCAGCACAAGACAGTATCATATAAATAGTGGTTTTGCATTATTATTACGTTGTCTGAATTTGTTGTTGGAAAATTAGAGATGCTACTTCATTAGTCTCTAATGGTAAAAAGAGCAATGATTTAGGTACTTTGAATTGACTTCAGTTTCCAATTGATAGAGGATATAGCAAGAAGAGGAGTGATTGCATGGATATTACCATATTGAAGGAGTCATTTATTGGGCCAGATCGAAAAATCCAGTTTACTTTTGCCTTTCCTTCTGTTCCAGTAAAATTGCACACTGTTGCCTTACGGTTGTTTATGTGTCTGTGGTGCCATAAATTATTTTGTGCAATCTGTTCCTGTGACCTCAGGAAAAACTCTCCTTCTGTTTTTGTGAGGCATATGAACATTGATGCTGAGACTGGAAAAGTTAGTAGAGCTGGTAATTGATTATTTGCCCTGTAAGTAAATATCAGCTGGGCTAATGCTGAGTTGGATGGGTCTTTTTTTGTATCACAGCCACACACAACACTGCACAGTCGGAGGAAAGAGAACTTTTTAGCTGCTCAGAGTATAGAAGGAAAGAAGACTTTTTGTTCCTGCTTGTAAGTCTAGCAAATTTTTATGGATTTTTAACACTGACTGTGAGATGGACACTGATGTGTTTGTGTTGATTCCTCCTGTAGCTCTGACACCCTAACATCAAACCAAAACTTTTAGAGCACACATATATGAGAAGGAAGAAAGGATGGTGATTACAATTGTGCATGTACAGCTAGAAAGGGAGAAAAAAGATGACATGATTAATGAAAATAGGGTGCGTTTCTTGAGGTACTTGAGGCTCTGATCCCTTCCCCACTCTCATGTTTTCTCATACATTTTGGTTACTAAACATTTACTTCAGTCATCACAGTTAATAAAGTGTTTTGCAATGCACTTTGATAAACCTGAGATCTGCAGAAAGAGGCAAAAACATCAATTGTAATTTTCCACAAGATTAAAGCAAGAGAGATCAGGCATTCAAACGGGAGTTCTGCTCCTGCAAATCTTACCTTTGAGGTAAAAATTATGGCTAGGAAAGGCTTATAAACCCAAGCTTTCCACTTTGTTCCATGATCACAAGTCATTTTTTCTCTCATTTGCAAAGTACATAAATGCTCCCTCCGTATTTTAATTTCCATTCTAAAAGTTCTGTCTGTGAAGTTCTGGAAAGCATCCTTCTTTTCTACTAAGTTATTACAAGTAAAATTTATACGAATGTGACCATAGATATCTTAAAATGAAAATCATCATTCTCTCATCTTATTATTTGCTCCTGTCCCTTCAGTATTTGCAGACTCCATCAGCTTTCCTTTCCAGTTTTATTTCTGTAAACTAAGAAATCCAGGTTGTCTTAATCTATTTTTCAATTAAAGAAAAATTTTTCCAGTCCTCTAATAATTGTATTAGTCCTGCTATGGAATCCATTCCAATTTAAATTCACATTTTTTTACATAAAATGGGGCCAGAAATATAAACAATATTCTGGAGATTTTTCCAGTTTATAAACTAATTCTGAGATAAAATTACTTTATCATTATCTTTCAAACAATAAGTCTCTTTTATCATTTTATTTGTTAAGTTACAGCATTACCTTTAATTTCTTTCCTGATGTTTCATGAAATAAAAAAAAAAAATCACAAAAGCATTTGTTTCCCAATTATCCTTTATTTTTGTTGTGTTTCTTTTTTGTTGGGTTTTTTTCCTTCTTATAGTAATTTCAATAATTAAAAAAACCCTGATGTTGACTTTGGTAAAAGATGTCATCACTGTGCCATCAAAATCAGAGAGGACATTATAGCCATAAAAATAATTTTTTTATGAGCATAAATACATTTTTTGCATTGTCTCCTGTTACGTACTATGAGTAAACTTGGAAATTAAGGTCAAGGTTTCCTATGTCTATAAAATGTCATAAATACTACATTTAAACACAGTTAGGAATTTTATTGTAATAAACTATATACATTAATTAAATGTTATCCAAAGAAATAAATGTTATATTAGTGGAGAATTTATTTAAAAAAAAATCTCTAAAGCTGGCATATGGAGTGTTTTCTTTTGATCTGATATGGCCTGTGGATTGAAGTGTGTTGCTGTGGCCATCCTGCAGCTTTGGAGGGGAAAAATTAGAGGTGATAAAATTGACTGTATGATGCCATGCCTTAATTGTGCAAGACTGAACAAGCAAGAAGGGGAAAAGGAAGGAATTTGATCACGGTAGGTTGTTTCTATTATACTTATTATTTTTCTTGCCAATTTAAGAGTTAAGAGTACAAGAAAAGGAATACAATGAAAGTATAAAGGTAATAAATATTTTTGAAAGAAAGCAAACAAAATGCAATACAATTACCACAACTGTTAGAGAAAATGACACAGTATGTATGGAAGATAAGATACAAACTCCAGATTTAGACTATGATTATGTTTCCTTCAGGATCAACAATTCATTTGATGATAGAGATACAAGTGGAAATGAGAGGAAGGTACTACGTATTTTCAGCTACAAAGTATTTACTAGTGATGATGACAGATTCCATATTGCTACTGACAGGAATGCCTTTCAAGATATTGCTAATGTTTTCCTTTTGTTCCCCTGTCAAATACAGAAAATTATTTGATAATAGTTGTCAGATGCCCTTGGTCATAGATTATCCAGGTATATAAATTAACATGAAAAGTTCAATGAGTATTTATTTTTCAAAAAAGTACTGCTCTGAATATCCAGAGAGAGAGAGAGTGAGGTTGGTAGGGAGTGGTAGAGGGTGACTAAAAGACCATTTGGGTTATAGTGCTAATTTGAGGGGCACATAGGTGAGACTCCACTAATTCATAAAGTTTTTGTTGACTTATTGTGCTTATTATTTATCCAGAGAGTGGAGATCTTCCTTTAAAAAAAGTCAAGAGAAGCAGCATAATTAAATATTAAGAAGCCATATTCAGATGTGATACATTCAGTGGATCTTTACTTCCCCAGCACAATTCCATTGGCTAAAATACCCATCCAATCCAGAGATTTTCATTGATTTTCTGTAGGTGTTGTGCTTCATCTTCAGTTAGTTGTGTAAAAAAATAAATCCAGAGCTGCTAACTAGCTGAAGGTAATGACAACAGAATGTGTTACTAACCATTGAAATACAGTCGAAAATTGTTTTTTTAAAAAATAATAGATCATCACACTTTGTCAAAATGAATCAGTCACTATAGTAATCCAATGACAGTGCAGTGCACTGATGTATAGAAAATACTGAGCACAAATTATCACCTATGATTCACTACCTAGCATTGTACCACAAGCAATAGCTCACCATTCTGAGAAAGTAGTTATCCAGCAAAACTTCCGTCACTTCTAATGACAACAGTCTACTGACTGTAGCCCTTTAAATGAAGTTTCTCTTCGTTTTTAGGTACTGTTCCTGTTGAAAACCAAATTTTGCACAAAACAGTAGTAGAAATTTTTCTATATTTCACTTGCAAATATGAAGATATTGTATCTTCTATCACCATGGAGTTTTGGTTTTCCTAGTTTGAGAAATAACTCTTCTTTAGTATTTTTAATTACCAGAATCAAATGCTAGTCATGCTTCATTTGCTATGTGTTTCACCTATTTGTTATGCTATTATATGCTTTTTTCCATGTACGTCATAAAAAAAGTAGATTCATTAATAATTGCAATCATAATGCTGTAACTAATTTCTTCAGAATGGAATGAATTGCTTCTATATTACTTTTTAATTTACAAGATGTATATCCAGGGATCACAAGGAGGTAAAATGTTTTGTTGAACTTAAAAATGGGCACTGGATGTTTATGAATACCATAGTAAGGAAAGGATTAATAAATCAGATAAGGTACACTATAACTAACTTTAATTTATCCTAAGGATGGTAAAAGTATATGTGAGATGTCTAAGGATCACAAAGTCACAGAATATTCTGAGTTGGAAGGGACCCACAAGGATCATCAAGTCCCACTCTTAAATGGCACCACTGCCTCACTGTTGGGGAATCAAACCCCAGTCTCCTGCATGACAGGCGGGGACACTCACCACTATACTAAGTGGAAAGACCTGAATATAAATGGATGCAGTCTTGCAAGCTGTTACTACTGTGGTACCACAGATTTTGTCAATAACACAGCAAAACTAGATATTGTACACACGCATTAACAGCAAAACAGAACAAGAGTGGCTAATTTGCAATGCTGGGTTTGATGTCACTCTGCCTTGTACACAACAGGAAAGTACAGTCACATTAAAAGACACAAAGGCCACCTCTCCTGTACTTCTGGAACCTTATGGCCAACAAGGTAAGCTGTAGTTTGACCCTTTCCATTCTATNTGTGTGATTTTGTGGTTTGGTAATGTCTGGGGTTTTCTGTGGCTGGGTTTTTGGTAGTGCAGGGATCTACAGGGGAGTCTTCTTTGAGAAGTTTCTGGAATCCTTCCTCATAGCTGGCAGGAGCAACGCCAGCCAGCTCCTGCCTGGACCCACCGCTGGCCAGAGCCAGGCCAATCAGAAGCAATAGAAATGTCTCTGTGACAACATATTTAGGAAGGAAGAAAAAAGTTAGGGGAAGGAGAGCTGCCAGAGAAGAGCAGTGAGAAGATGTAACAACAATGCAGACATTAAGGTCAGGGATGAAGCAGGTGGAGGAGGTGGTCTAGGTGCTGGCACTGAGAACTTCCCTGCAGCTCATGGTGAGGACCATGCTGGAGCACCTGTCCTGTTGCAGTCCATGGAGGATCACAGAGGAGTAGAGATCCACCTGCAGCCCATGGAGCAGCCTGCAATAGAGCAGGTGGATGCTGGAAGAAGTCTGCAGATCATGGGGTGCCCACAGTAGAGCAGGGGTCTGCAGCCCATGGAGAAAAAGAGAGCCCATACTTTCCTGCTAGGCTTTTTACTCTGTAGCAGACCCACACTGGAGCAGCCTGTACCTGAAGGACTGCATCCTGTGGAAAAGTGACCTATATGGCAGTGGTGTCTGAAGAACTGCTGCCTGGGGGATAGACTCATGTTGGATAAGTTCGTGAGGGCCTTTTGCCCATGGGAGGGAGCCCATGATATGCAGGTATGCTGCTCTCTCCCTGAGCAGCAGCAGAGAATAACTGACCATGACCCCCACTCCTGTCCCCACCTGCCCCAGTGGGGGAAGGGGGAGGTAGAAACTGTAAGGAGGGGCTGGGGGTATGGTGTCTTTAAGATTTATGGTACTTCTCACTTTTAAGCCCTGATCTTCTTAGTAATAAACTCTTTATATCCCCACTTGGAGTTTGTTTTGCCCGTGATAGTGATCAGTAAGGGATTTTTAATGGTCCTTGTCTCTATCGTGAAACCCTTCATTATATTTTCTCTCCCCTCTTCGTTGGCAGGGGGGAATGAGGGAGTGCTTTTGGTGCATTCCTAACATCCAACCTAATGACTACAGGTGTATTGAATGTCCTTGCATCAAATAATGACTGAAATTAATTTCTATTACTTTCTGAAGGAGTTTGTTTTCTGTAACTATTCCTAAAAATCTGCCCATGACATAATTTCTCAATGTGAGAAAAACATGTTTGTACACATTTACTGTATTTTTTATCCTTTCTGACATCCGATAGAATTTGCTTTTGATCTTAAAGTCCAATTGAAGAGAAAGGATGAAAAGTGTGAGATATTTTGCTACCCTCAATACCTTATAAACAGTCACTCTGCTCCCTGGACAGCACTGATTTACTGATTAATGTGCCATCATCTTGCCTTTGTACGAAGCAATTACTCTCAGCTCCACTGAATTACCAAAGGAGCTGTATAACACACTGCTGCACTCTCTAAACTTTTCCACCACTCAAAACTCTGTGAGAACCACCAAATCATATTAGGACAGCAACTCCTGGCTTCTGATGTGTTTCTGAGGCAGATGACCTATTGTTCCCAATAAGGACAATCTGGTAGCTTGAGACTGTACAAATCAGCAGCTTCCACTGGACTGATATGTACACCACTAAAATACTGTGCTCACATTTCTTTCAGATTTTGTTTCTGCTGTGTGGGCAACACTAAGCAGCTGGATTGAAAGACATAACCCTAATGCCCTTATTGCATTTTCAGTGAAACACAAAGTAGATCTTAAGTAATGAGTAGTTAATAAATTGACTTAAGTAAGTTTTCAGCTGACCTGATAGAGAAAGTGCTAATGTCTCAAAAATGGAGATGGAACAATACACTTCTATTTGTTGCTGACTGACTTCTTACAGCAGTATGGAAATATCGTGTTCTGGAGGTTTCATATACTTTCTAAACCTTTCAATTAGACCTGTTGTGTTCATGCCACTTTGGTTTTTGAGAGCATATTTATTTTATGTGCAAATCATTCACTTATCACCTAAAGTTACCACAAAGTACAGTTGTTTTGCAGTTTGTTTTCAAAGAATATTTTGTCTTTCCTTCTCCTATTTTTATGCAAGCAGACTTCAAATGTGCTTGTGCACCTTGTCTGCCTGTTCAAGATTATCTGCCTTGGCTGTAAATATCTCCTCCGATATTTTGCCTTCCTGAATTTTAGAAAGTGTGGAGAATGCTGTCTTCTACTTCTTTTGCAACACTGACTGTGCCCAGTTTGCTTTTTTAATTCTTCTCATTTGTGTCCTAAATGTAATGGTGTTATATTTTATAATTAATGTTGACGAATTCAATAGTGCTTGTGGCCCATATCTAAACCAATCTTTTCTTGAGACTAGAGTTAAAAATTATTATGTGTCTAACTAGCTCTTTAGCCCTGAAGTTTGTATTTCACTCTTGGCAACACTGTGTTTCACTGTTGTGAAATATGTGCCCATCTCACAATTTGACATAGCACTTAGAAGGTCTTCAAGATATTAAGTCTGCGAGAAAATCATTTGAAGATAAATTTCACTAACTGAACAAGAACAGATGTATACACAAAGTTTCACATTAATGGAGAAAGAGTATGACCTTTCCAACACTTAAGGGTGAAAGAGCTGATAGGTAGGTGGTGTGGAAGTTATCTTTCTATGAGGCTCTTGTCTGAGCCATTTGGAGTTAGTTGTTACGCAAAAGTTTATGTTACATATACCACCCAGTTAAAGCTTAGTAGATCTTTGCCATACTCCAGAATGTGTGATAGATTCAGACAGAACTTAGTTGATTCAAATAATAGATTTATTATAATTATGTGGTTTTATATATACATATATATATATATATATGGAGATATATATATGGAG
>WEKX01008671.1:0-11092 GCA_013390025.1 Pitta sordida | reverse complement strand
ATATATATATATAATCACTGTGTAGCTTTTGAAATTTTTTGGCATGGCTGTGAACCAGACTTGCAGAACAGCAGTGCTAGAACTATAACCCAAATAATCTCATACTCACATTACTAAATAGAGACTTAATTAAACTGCAGTAATCACAAGATTATTTTTCTGAACTAGTCTTCAGTGAGTATTTGTCATTTAATTACTGACCTATGGTGATTTACAAGCACTCCAGTGACCACAGCCTCCTTGTGGACTGCAGCAAAACTGCAGATAAGCGGTCTCATTTTTCCATGGACATTCTCTTACTGAGTGTGTGTTTGAAATAACTGACAGCAGGATCATGTCTTTCTGTGGCAACAGGGAATGGTGCTCACACTGGGCACCAACAGTTGTCATAAATGACCCTTCTGGTTCACTGTGTTTTCTTCACTGATAGTCAGTTTGCACAGACCCTGAAGATTCCCCACAAATATAATCCCCCAAAGCAAAATAACTCCAAGGCCATTTAGATAACAATATAACTTTTTAATATTTTCTTTCTCAGCCTGCACCCTCTGTAGAAGGCCAATGAAAAAGGTATACCACTTGTATCAACCTATTTAGAAGACTCTGAAAGCAGATAGCCTTTTCTCTGTGTGGTAGTGTATCGTCATCTGCTGTCTTAATGCTTCTTTGAACTTACTTATCAAAGAGTCTGTTAGCTTCAATTCTCTTGGTTCCTTTCTTGCCTCATGTTAACCTTATGATCTATAAGTAATTAGGTCTTTTAATTTTCATCCAGATTTGAAAGAGAATAATTTTAAAAGGCAAAATCAAAAGCCAAACACACAAACTGACAGAGGATTTAACGCCATTCTCAGAAACTTACGATTTTTAAAAGCTCTCTACCATTCATGATTTTTTTTAAACATGTTAATAAGGCAAATACATACAGTGCTTGTAGCAATCTTTAAAAAAAATCAACCCTTTTTATTACACTGTTGTAATGTTGTAGAATTACTTGCATGGTTGTAAAACTATTTTTTCCCTCTTGAGTTTAAGAACTTAGAGCAAACCATCCGTAGTTAATTTGAAATGTTATAACAAAAATATATCTTAAAACACCTTATTCAGGTTTTGAGACATATCTATTATGTATCTACATCTTATGCTTTGAATTTAAGCATTCATCACTCAGCACTGGCCACAAGTGTGATACAGAATGTTTGTAAAAAATATCGCTAATCTGAATTCAGCCTAGGTTTGACTTATAACATCTTATTTTTCACTCTGTAGCCATAACACGTCTTACAATTTCCAGTATATTCCAGAGAACCTCTTTCCTAATTCTTCCCAAATCTTATTTTAACTCTGGAAATTACTTATCTGTGGAGCACTTTAGTTTTTATTCTCAACAGATCCACAGAAAATTGCTAGGATTACTTCACACAAGGACCAATAGTTCTCCTGTCAGTTGAGGAACTATATTTCTCTGGGACTGAAGGCAAGGACAATCTCATTTTGTACTTCAACTTTACATACTAAGAGGTGATAGGATATAACAAAAGTTCTACATATAACATTAATTTCAGTTACTGTATATTATATTAAAAAGAGATATGTTCAAGATATTTTGGTTAGCAAATAATGTGTAAAGACCAGCTTTTCTAGTTGTCAGTTCAAAATTAAATCCATTTAGAGTGCATTTATTCTATATAGAAAATATTTTGTTCTGTTGCATGAAATCACATTCAAATTATTGTTTTTCTGAGTGTAAAGTACTTTATATAACTATAGCTGTGTAATGAAGCAAAGATTAGTATACTGCACACATCACACTTCTACTGTAATTCCAAAGAAAAATTAATTTCCTTGCATTCAGCCTAACATTTTATAAAGTAATAATTTGCATTTATGAAATCAAGCCCAAAATGTAGATTTTTATTTTTGAAATGTGAACTTAAAACTGAAACATGGAAATGAATTAAAGTGTACTGTGTTGTAGTTTATATCTGGACAGCCAGAACCAAAAGTGCAGGAAAATTAAGAACTTTTAAGACTGGAATTATTAAAATTATAAACTGAAAAGACAAGATCTTAAAGAAAGATTTCAGTAGAAACATTTTCTAGGTAAAATTAATATATGACATAGTTCAGAAATGTGTGCTAGAGGGCTAGTCTTCTGAGTTTTAGGTTAGTTAGAATTATTTAGCACAATTTATTTGGTTGAAAGTCTTTTAAACTGAGATTGATCTTTTTCTATTATAGAATATTTATTCAGTGTTGAGTTAATCCTAGGGAATAGAATAGATAATCTTCACTCTTATCCATATTATATTACATGACGCCATCCATCATTAAGTTTCAGAATTCACCTGTCAATCACAAGAAATTTCTTATGGGTGTTGCTTGTTAATTACTCTAATTTACTTCTTAGATGAGGAGATGGGAGAATAATAAAGACACTGAAGATAATTTAAAGGAAACCCCTAACCGTGCATAGTTGTATATTGATGTTTAACATATAACTCTCAATTTAAACATGGATTAAAAACTAAGGTTAGATTAGGGACACTCCAAGTGAAATCATATCAAATAGAGGAAGGTTAGAGAACACGAGCCACCCTAAGTAAAAGAAAGGGCAGGAGCAGTTAAAACAAAAAAAAATAAAAGTTGAATGAAGGAGGAAAGGTGCAGTTGAAGTTAATCTAAACTAAAACTGCTTAGCATCAGACTAATTCCACTCCCTAAGAAGTGAGTGGAAATTTTACTTCTGCTTTCAGGGAGAATAAATAGGTGAAGTGGGTCAAGTGCCTGTCTCAGTTGTATAAAACATTAATCTCTTGAATTTCATGAGGGCCTGGTTCTGGAAAACTCCTGTGAAAGTTGATTTCTGTGAAGAAATACGTAAATGAAGCCCCGCCCACCACCCCACCCCCTTAGCCCCGGCAAGCATCAAGAAGTGTTCCCTGCCCCACACCATACCATGGCCCAATCCTACCAATGCTGCTGCTGCTGCTGCTTACAGCTGCCAGCGCTTTAAATCTGTGTCACTTACAGCCACCACCACTTTAAGCCTGTGTCACTCATGGCTATTGCCGCTCACAGCCTGGGCGGTGCTCATGGCTGCTGGGAGTGGCAGCCTGTGCCATGGGTTGCCTCTGCACCCCTGCGGCCCTGGGGCCAGCTTGATACAGTGTGTATAAATCTTCCCTTATTAATCTAATTATTAATCTTTCCAAGACTATCGTAAGAGTGGGAGTCTGATTGGAGAGTCCTCAGCGAGCCAGACCTGCCATTGCCTCACCCTGCGGGGCAGGCTGGTCCTGCCCCCTGGCATGGCAGAGGCACTCACTGCATGTGCGCAGCTGTCCAGTGCTCATATGGCACGGAAACCCCCCACAAGTGATCGAAGGAGGACGATGATGTCTTCAAGGGAAAAAAATTGAATTAAAACTGCAAAACTTGAGCCGCAAAATACTGAAGGATTATTGTATCTTAAAATAATGGGACCTCTCAGTGGTGGGCTGATTATATTTTATATATACAGTCATCCTCCAGAACTCACAGGGGGTCAGTTCTGCACAGGTCCTGTGAGTTGTGGAATCCGTGAAGAGAGCGAACCCATGAATATTCAATTAGGCCCTACCCATATCCACAGCCCTTCCAGCTCTAGAGGGTGGTCCTGGGAGTGCAGGTCTCTCTGTAGCTGGTGCCACCACTGCCAGTGGACACAGCTGGAAGCTGCATTGCCTCCACAACACAACCGAGCTGTTCTAGCACCAGGGAAGGCAAGTGTTTGCTTTTAATCAGTGCCTACACAAAAACTTCCACTCCCTTTAGTTTAACTGTGTGGTGTGGTGTGTTTTACTGTGTGTGTGAGTTTTGAATCCAACTACAGTCACTCTCCCTGGGAAGCAACCTTTGAAACTCACTTCAAACATGTGGGCTGCGGCAGCAGGGTAGCAGCAGAGCAGAGCAGGGCTTCCACAGGGCCAGCTCCACTCTCCATGTGTGTCGATCCCTGTTTCTTTGGTTGGTTGGTTAGCTGTGTTTGGGAGTCTTCGGGGAGAGGTTTTGTTAGGTTTTTTCCCCAGCAATGCAAGGATATTGTCTGTCCCTATTCCCTCCCTGTGCTGTGCAGTGGTGCCACTCATCCTGCGCAGGCGCCCAGGCTGCCTCACCCCATGCCAGGACCCTGCTGTGGTCCTGGATGCTCTCTGGCTGTTCCTTTGCAGGGGGGATGCTTCCCCGACCCAGCTGACAGAGACTCTGAGCACAGCCCTCGATCCAGCCAGGAGCTGGCGCTTCTTGAGACGCATGTGCTGTGATGTAATCAGACCACTACACAGCATCCCAAGAGGCTCCACGTGCTGGCCTGTGGGTGCCTGCCCCAGCTTGGCTTGGTGATAGAGTGCAGGCAGGCTTCTGCCCACCCCGGTTTGGCATGGGTGCCCACCCTGGCTTTGCTCAGTGGTGTGAGTGCCCAGCCACCCAGCCCCAGGGGATGGGGGCAGGTGCTTCCTGCTCCCGCTCTCATGCACAGACATAGACAATGGCAGCCCTGTCCCGCAACCCAGCGGGGAAAAATGCCAGCCGCACTGAAACACATGTTTATATTAAACACACACCAACAGGGCTGAGCTGGGCTTGGAGGCTCCCAGGTGGAACAATTTGCATATTCACAAACTCATTACATATACATGAGCTGACTGAGTTCGTGTATGTTCTACACACGGGCAAGGTTGCACAACTTGCAGCCGTGACTACTTGATCTATATAGATATATATGGACCATGAGTATGTGAGGGTCTAGTGTATTTTTTTGCTAGGCTTTGCCTTGTTCTTTTAGGAGAGTATCAAGGCAGTGGGAATGTGGTAAGAAAGAGCGAACCCAATTATCTGTTCCAGTTAATAGGGTAGTTTAATGTGTTGTTTAGAAAATATGAAAAAATCTTGAAGGACAATAGCAGTAGTAGATAGTTATAGTTTTTGGATAACTGTAATATTGATCCTAAGGCTTGTTCAACAGGAAAGTTGAATAACATTTAGTTGAGGAGTACCTTGTGTTAAATGTTATGAAAGGGAGAAACAGAAGCAACTATTTATAATGTAATAGAATCAAACCTTCAGATTCGCAGGTTTTGGGTCTTTTGAGTGTTCTGTGAAACATTAAATCTGCAAATTCGGACCAGACGTTAATATGGCAAATTATTGACATAAATATGGCAACTTTGGAACACTGCTACATGCCAACTTCTTTATGGCAGTGAGAAGCCCATTTTTTTTCCCTTTAGTAGCAGAAGCTGGCACTGGCAGGAGTGTTTCTCTGAGGCTATGAATATGTGCATATGCACATATGCATACATGCATTGGCAAGTCCAGCCTGGCTGCCAAGGCCAGAACTTCGACCCATGTGAGCTCTGGAAGCTTTTACAATGGTTTAATGTTAGGAAACCACTGTGAGTGCCTCTGGAGTGCCAGCGGTGGCCACACAGACAGTGGTGGGCGTGGGGGCCTGTAGGGCTGTGATACTCAGCCAGCATCCTGCAGGGGTCAGTCCCCTGGCTAGGCTTAGACTGACAGGAGAGGGCATGACTTCTGCAGAGCTGCGCAGGGTCTCAGCATCTGCCCGCAGCAGACAGGGGGCAGCCAGCACTGAAGCATCCCCACATGGGGTCCTGTGTGCCCTGAGGCATGCCACAGCAGTGTGTTAGACTGTGCACTACGTGCATAAGCCTTTCACAATAAGGACCAGCCACAGAGACACACAGGAGCTGGGCAGGGACTGTGGCACGAGAACCGCGCTGTCTCATGGCGCTGCACAGAATCACAGAATTAGTAAGGTTGGAAAAGACCATAGAGGTCATCAAGTCCAACCTATCACCTATTACCTAACCTAGCCAAACCTGTTGCTATCCTGCTACCAACACACTATCCTACCTATAACACAGCTGTAGGACTATAAATGCCAAGTAAACTCTGCAACACTCATAAGAGAGTGATCTGTGGCTGTTTCCAGCGAGTGAGAGGCATCGCACCCCTGCCCTGCAGGGGCATGCCAGTCCTGCCCCATGAGGAGTGGTGGAGCTGCCTCTCTGTGAAGCAGAGCAACCAGGCATGCATCGACCAGACATATTTGTGAATAACTGCTTAGGATTTGTGGAGAAATTTTTTGTGAATAGTTAAGTAGCAAATAATTAGGCACGAATAGTCAAGGTTTGACTGTTATAGCTCATTGTAATCTCTCTTCTATTTTGGGCTCCATCCTTGTGAACTAATTGGTTAATCCCTGAACACAGAGCTCCTCTAGAAGCATTCCTTGCACCAGCTTCAAAATGCCTGCACAACCTGACACAACAGAGACAAGGAGCACCTGCTGGATCCTAGTCCTAAAAAGGAAAGAGGAGGAGTGGATTACAATAGCTCCTTCATGATGAAATAATACAATCCAAAGATGCGATTGACAGACATGAGTACGAGCTTCTGATGATGAATCTCTGTTGCATGTGTCTTTCTGATGTGTGTTACTTCATTCACAATGTGTCCTATGATTTTAGTTAATGAGAAAGTTGACAAACTCCTATTTCTGACTGCTTCTGCAGATGATATCAAGTCATCAGAAAATAGTTGAAGGGCATACATATGTTTGCCTTCAACTCCTTTGAACAGATAATGAGGTGTTTCACAGGTTATTCTGAGTTGGAAGGGACCCTCAGGACCATCTAGTCCAACTCCCAAGTGAACGTCCACCCATGGATCAGGCCCACACGCCTGGAAGCATAGGCACCACGCTCCATCCCTCCAAGCCTCCCAGCATCTAGACTGCGTCACTGAGCTCCTCATAGAGTCTTCTCTTAAACACCTCCAGGGATGGTGACTCCACCACCTCCCTGGGCAGGCCATTCCAATGAGAGATCACTCTCTCTGTGAAAAAACTCTTCCTAACATTCAGTCTAAACCTCCCTTGGTGTAGTTTAAGGCTATGCCCTCTTGTTCTGGTGTTGTCAGCCTGAGAGAGGAGATTCACACCCACCATACTGCAACCTCCCCTCAGATAGTTGTAAACAGCAATGAGGTCACCTCTGAGCCTCCTCTTCTCCAGGATGAACAACCCCAGCTCCCGTAGCTGCTCCCCATAATAGGCCTTGTCCTCCAGTCCTTTCACCATCCTTGTCACGCTTCTCTGGACCCTCTCAAGCAGCTCAACATCCTCCTTAAACTGGGGAGCCCAGAACTGCACACAGTACTCAAGATNATAGTGATGCATGGGGTTGTTATGTCCAAAGTGAAGAACCCGGCACTTAGTCTTGTTAAATCTCATACTGTTGGAGTCTGCCGATTTCTCTAGTCTGTCAAGGCCCCTTTTATGGGCTCTCCTACCCTCTGGCAGTTCAACATTTGCCCCCAGCTTGGTATCATCTGCAGACTTGCTGATGATGGACTCAGTTCCCTGGATCTGAAAAGATTTTTGCATGATATACGTTCAATTTGTGAAGAACTTTGAGAATGTTGTGAAGTGATATATGTATACGAAAATATAGCAGCACTAACTAGTAGATAAATTGGGAATTTCTAGCTAAAACAAGTCAAATGTTATAAAGTTAACCAAACCTCTAACAGGATGGAAGGGGTCAATCCACTATTTGTAAGTACTCTATACTCTTTTTTTTCTCTTTATTCACAGTGCTGCCAGTTTTTTGGACAGTATCTTTTGTGTAGATGGAAGTAGGTGATGGAAAGGAGAGAAAAAATTTAGCTAAAGAGAAAAATTCTGTTGTAGTCTAATCCTCAAATGAAAGAGCTGAAACATTCATGAAGTTGGATTTTACCACAGAAGAGGAGCACATTCCTTCAATCACAAGCAACACCTGCCCTTCTTGCCTCTCGAGACAGGAATACTGTTCTTACAGCTGTACTTTTTTCCCCCTGAAGTTACACCGGCTATTAATAAAATAAATGAGATCCCTAAAAAGCTATGGCATTTAATCCATAGGTAAATGCTTTAAGATGGGGAAAGAAGAGGGCAGACAAAGTTGGACATGCATTCTGAGCTGCTGCTGACATGCATCACTTTGACTTTATTACTTCCGCCAGTACTAAAAATATACCTATAGACTCATTAAGAAACAGAATATTTAAGCAATACAAAGTTACTTACTATTTTTACCTTCTTCTATCCTGGTTATCATCTGGGGTACTTGACTAGGCTTATTTTTCCATCTTTAAAAAATATTTTTAGCTATATCTCAATTTTTTTTCTTCCAACAGGTAAAATTTAACACCAAGAGAAACATGCAACTTGTGTTCGCAGAGAAAATTTTTTGCCTTTTTTTTTTTAAATATGTAATTGCTGGGTGTTTTTACAGTCCTCATTTCTATGGCCTTTCATGATTTGAGTATAATCTTTGCATAGTTGAATACTTGATCTTAAATTTATGTAATGTTTATTCTATTTTTTTTTCTGATGCCATCTCTCCACCACTTTTATTCTAATGAAGTATTTCTAATTCTTCCAGGTGATTTGAAACAGTTACCAACATGTCCTTGAACACTTAAAACTGTTTTGTAAGTTTTGATGGTTAAGTCATAATGATACTTAACCTCTCTCAGCACAAACCCCTACACTTCTTGATGAGTAACACTGATTTTAAATCTTTAAGCCAAGGATCCAAAAGAGGATACTGAAACCCAGTTCCATTATCTACTGCATAAAACCTGGTTGGAGATGGTCACTAATGGAAACTCAATCCAGGTGAAAATCTGAAGTTAATTTGGTTTTGCTTCTTTGTGTGTGTAGTATATATTTCTTCATCAATATAGAAATTGTCAATACTTTATGGATTTTGTAATTTTTTTTTCTTAAAGAATGTAAATGATACTTTTATCTAGTCCCAATTCAAATCAATGACAATATCATTACTGACTTAAAAACACCTCAGATCTCATTTTTTTATGTATCTTAAGGAGACAATTGGGATAATTTTGAAAAAAAGTCTCTTGTATCAGACATGATGAATTCAACCTGTATTCCCCCAAATCAAGCAAAAGCAAACATAAAGATCAGGTTTGCAAATAGAGTAAAAGACATCTAACTGTAAAATCAATAATTCTACAGCATGAATAGATTGAAAAGGTATATCACCTTTACAAACGTACCTCAAAGAATGTATTTAAATCTTGCTGTTCAACCTAGGGAATAAAACAAAAGTGACAATAAGTGCTTTCAATGCTCCTAGTTGTCAGTAAACATTCTATATAATCACTACTTGTATCAGTGCAAATAAATAGCACTTTCAGAAATACATTATAAATTTGCATGAAGAATATACAATTTGAGTAAAAATTATAACCGGCCTAATTTTTTTGAGATTTTAATATTTGTTACCTACATATCTATTTCTATATTGGGTCCAGAGATTAGAAATTCAGAAGTCTTTTCTATGTATGTCGCTATAAATTTTTGCAAACTCATGTTTCTCTATGCCTGTCCTGTTGTATCTAAGTTTGCATATTTTATGCCATTGTAATTATTCCTTTGGCTTTGACATCTTTATGAGCATAAGCTATTGAACAAAGATGTTTCCATTATTTTCCCTGTGTAATATTTCCCTTTTAAAACATACATTTGTTTGCTTTCACCTCTTTGGATCATTTAGATAATTTATGCAGTGACTTCTAAAACAATTTTACAGGCGCCAAAAGTAAAGGTTGTCTCATTGCAAAAGACCAATCAGATAATAAATACTGAGCCAATGAGCATAGTGTAATGCTCTGTGTTTAATTACCTATTTAAGTAATTGTCCTCTGTATGGTTAACACAATTAATAAACTGACTCTCTATAATAATGTGCTATATGTCTACACTTTCATTCTATAGACAATTTCAAACATATTTCTTTTCTAATTTACATGTATTACAAAAATTTCCTTCTCATTTAATTATCTACCCACTGATCACCAAACAGTCTTCAATTTATTCAGTAAAGATTGAGAATGATTGACCCCTAAATCTGTGTAGTCTTTTTAATACTAAAAATACACCATGGTAAAAAAGTATGGCGTGTGTCTAAAATGGTAAATAAAGTTCATACTAGAAAGAAGTTAATATCTTTAATGAACTGCTATCAAAATGAAAAGGGAGCAAAATGTAATCATTGCTGCTGTGTGGTTACCTTGTAGGTTACTTTGTCCTAGGGAATTTGAGGAAACTGGCATTTACCCCAGCATGTTATTTCTACTTTTGTGTAAAGTTTTGCTGTTAATTGTATATATTCTACAGCATAATCTATAGGAAAAAACCCAATTCCCTAGAAAATATATTCAGATTTTAGAATACTGTCTCTAGGACTCCTGAACTTCTACAAAAATTATTTACTTAATTCTAATGCATCCACGTGGTTTTCATACAGATATTGAGCTTTCATATAAAAATACACACTAAAGAACAAGGTGTATTATTTGCACTACTAGTCTATAACAATTATATAAAATTTGGATTATCTGTATTATCTGTGTATAAAACATATTACCTTGCATTCATTTAGAAAATAACAGGCTCAAATATCATTATAAAAGCCAAGCCTTGGAATGACACGTAAAAATATTTTGGGTAAAAACCTCATGCAGCTTTAAATTTAGTCCTTCAAGACTCCCAATCTGTACTGTATTGCCATCAAAGACAGTGGGATCTACTATTTCTTCCTCAGAAAAACATAGTGATCTATTGTTACATTTTTACCTTTATAGGCTTATTTTTTTTAACTATAGGGCAAGATACAAGTGGCTTTTTATAATACTTGGTAGTCATTGAGAGAAGAATGGTAATGAGTCCTTCTTGTGTTGCATAATTTTTCCTTGAAAAGGTGAGAATAATGCACACCAGAATAGGAACATTGACAGCTGACTTGCAGTAGTGGTGCGAGCCGGGGCTCTGTGGCTGGGTGGGGCGCCATGGCGAGCTACAACTCTGTGGTGGGGCAGGGCAGTGGGACAGGGCAATGAGCTGGGGCTTTGCTACAGGGTGGGGGGATGGCCTGGGGGCAACTGTCCCCATCCCACCGTTGGACCAGGCTGGGCGATCAAGGGGATGGTTCACTCCTTATTGGATGCAAAGGGG
>WEKX01008670.1:298872-313469 GCA_013390025.1 Pitta sordida | reverse complement strand
TGGTCTAGTGGAAGGTGTCCCTGTCCCCGGCAGAGGACGATTTAAAGTTCTTTTCAAACCTTTACCATTCTATGATTTTACAATTCCATGACACATTTGGCCACCAAGACCACTCTGGGGCTGCCTATGGCCATCTGCCACAGCCCCACTGCGGCCCAGGGGGGGGATTTTCACCCGGGGCAGCGTGTGGGACCCTGCCTGTCTCGAAGCCCCACAGCGCGGTCGCATGTCTTTAATCACCCTCGGGGCTGAGGGCTGAATTGTGAGGGTAACAACTGAGGTCTGAGGTTGAGTGTGAGGGCTGAAGGTAAAGCTGAGGTCTGAGGTGGACTGTGAGGGCTGAAGGTGCCTGTGTCCAGTTCTGGGCCCCTCAGTTTAAGAAAGATGTTCACAGGTTCACAGGTTATTCTGAGTTGGAAGGGACCACAGGATCATCCAGTCCAACTCCCAAGCGAACACCCACCCAGGGATCAGGACCACAAGTGTGGAACCACAGGCACCACGCTCCATCCATGCAAGCCTCCCAACATCCAGACCATGTCACTGAGCTCCTCATCGAGTCTTCTCTTAAACACCTCCAGGGACGGCGACTCCACCACCTCCCTGGGCAGACCATTCCAATGAGAGATCACTCTCTCTGTGAAAAAACTCTTCCTAACATCCAGCCTAAACCTCCCCTGGCGTAGTTTAAGGCCATGTCCTCCTGTTCTGGTGNCTCGATGAGGCACTGAGTGATATGGTTCAGATGACGGGATGGTGATAGGTGACAGGTTGGACTTGATGATCTCAAAGGTGTTTTCCAAGCCCGTTAACTCCGCGATTCCGTCAGGCTGGGCTGTGGGGGGGACCGTGAGGGCGGAGCTCTGAGGCCCCGCCCCCGGGGGCGTGTCCCGGCCCTGCCGAGGGCGGCGCCTCCCGCGGACGCGTCTCAAGATGGCGGCGCCCGGGGACATGGAGCCGCTGTGCGCCCTCAGCCTGGAGCTGCTCCCCACGGACCCGCTGCTCCTCATCCTCGGCTTCCTCGACTACCGGGATCTGGTGAGGTACGGGCGGCCTCCGCGGCGGTGCCGAGGTTGCGTTGGGAAAAGGGTTTGGTTTCCTCCGGAGGAGCCGCCGTGCGGAGGACGCGGCCCGAGCAATCGTCGCTTGCAGCAGCGGGATTTCCCACGTTTCTCATTTAAAAAAAAAACAAACCCCCAAAAACGCGGAATTGAGATGTTCCCTTTTACCGAGAGGATGGTGAGGCCCTGGCACAGGCTGCCCAGAGAAGCTGTGGCTGCTCCATCCCCGGTAGTTCCCGGCCGGGTTGGAGGGGGCTGGGAGCAGCCGGGGGCAGGGGAAGGTGTCCCTGCCCAGGGCAGGGGGGATGGGATCAGCTCGAAGGGCCTTTCCAACCCAAACCACTCCAGGAGTCTATGATTCTGCTTTTTCTCTCACAGAATCACAGAATCAGTAAGGTTGGAAAAGGCCACAGAGATCATCAAGTCCAACCTATCACCTGTTACCTAACCTAGCCAAATCTCTCCCATTAGTATGTGTTGTTTTCGTTTGTACCTAAATTGCAACGTAGAAATGACTTGATAATTCGTTTTGTGAGATCAGTGTTTCCCCAGAGTTCTTGGGCAGACATGTATTTAACAAAATGAGATCGATTTTGCTGTGCAAAGAGAGCTAAATACTGTGCAGGTGTCTTAATTTATGGGATTAGGAATGGGAGTTTTGCATAACAGGCTGTTTATAATACTCCAGGTGTTAATTGGGTAAATCTCTAGGTTGTTTACATTTATTTTAGTGATATGTATCCCGTGACCATCCCCAACGCTACAGTTTGCTTCCCTGTATTGCAGGGTTGGGTTGATTTGGTGGTGGCCCTTAAGCATTTGGTCACCTGTCAGCTTTTCCATTAGTCGTGTAATTAGTCAGAATGGCTTTAATTGCACTTTTACCATATTTGTGATGCCGAGGTGGCAGCTTTCCTTCCAGAAATTACAGGTTTAATTGAAAAACCTTGATTTCTGCCGGGTTTTTGTTGGGATGAGCTCGCAGGACTTATTTCCAGGTTATCATCCTTTGTATTTTTCATATATTTTTCTGGTCATGGAGTTTGTTATTGAAAGAACTCTTAAGTTGGTAACGCTCAAACTGTTTAGTTTCTGTGACGTACTGTGGAAAATGAAGGTGTAGAGCCTGACAATCCAGGTAAGAGAGGGATTTAAATCACAGCCAGGCAGTGCTGCTGGGATGCTCACACCGGAGGAATGGAGTCACGCTGGAATCTCTCAGGCAGTGTTTACCCAGCTGTAGATCTAAAGGATGACCTGCTTTACAAATTCACTTAATTGCTGGCACTTCTCGGGCGTGTAGAAAATGAGTTCATGACTTAACGCAGCTCTAATGAAGACTTTTAAACACTGTAAGCACAGCTCTCAAGCTGCGTTTATGTGATGAGGATGCAATGTGTAATACACTGGCCAGTGTTTATTTATCCCTGTTTGTTTTGCTGCTCTTCTGCAATCAAATGTGATCGTTTTATATTTATAGTTGCTGCTATTTAAATCGAAGATTAAATCAGCTATCAAGCCATGACCCACTGTGGAAAAGACACTGCAAGAAGTACTGGCTTATTTCGGAGTAAGTGGCGTAGTTTAAAGCCTTTTTTCCTATGAAAATGAATTTCTAAGACACGTTACTGGGCACTTCGTTTAGAGTAACTCTAAGGTTGAACTGGCGATGGAAATCTGGAGGTATCAAAAATGTTAATTACCAAAAAAAAAGCTTCGTGAACATGTGAGGGTTAAACAGTTCTATGGATGAATAGAGGTGATGTGAAGGCTTCTAAATTGGTTTCACACACCTAAATAAAAATGTAACATACTAAATCTTGTCACTTCAGCACTGCAGCTGGAGTGAGGGGTTGGAATTTATCCTGGCACACAGATGCATCCAACAGTTCGGAGGCAAACATCCTCTCTCAGATGTTAGTCAGCACTTTTCTGACAGCCTGTGTTCCCACAGCCTGCTGTTGTGCCTGGGAGGGAAACAAGAGTATCCAGGAATTCCCTAAACAAAAGGACTTTTCAGATCAGTGCACAGAGTTCTCGTTTAACTCTGCTTTGCTCCTTAATCCTCCTTATTGTGTAAATAAAGGAGTTTGTGACTAAAGCAGTGGATGAAATGTGATGTGAATTGGCTACTCAGCAGTTCTGGGACTGCAGACAGCACTCGGTGTAAATGGCTATTCTAAACTTCCTCCTAAGTACCCCAAATGTTTCCTAATTCTGTTCCAAGTTGCCGTTGAATAGACGCTGGAATTAATTGAGTTTGTGCAGCCTCACAGAGTGTTCCTGGGTTAATGTGATGCCTCCTTTTCCTGCCAAATAACCAATGCCAGCTCCTGGGGTTCAGAACACGAGCTTTTCAGGCTGCTGTGTGAACGTATTTTCTTCCTGGCCGTTTAGTGAGGAGAAAAGCCGTCGGAATCAGAGCTGGAAAACCATCTTCATCAGCACCTACTCGGACCTGGGCAGGTACATCCGCTACTACGCCACGCTGAAAAAGGCCTGGGATGACCTGGTGAAGTACCTGGGCCAGTGGTGCCCCCGCATGATCGGCTCTTTGAAAGGTACTTTGTCACGGTGCTTGGCTCCCCCTGCCTTGCCTGGCGTTCATTGTCATGGAAAGTGTCCTGGAAGTCGGGCTTTCCCTGCCCCGGGGACCACGCTCCTTGCCCATGCAGTGAAACTTCTCTTTGTTTACAGAAAGACAAAAATTAAATTTAAAATTATCACCTTCCACACTTGTACAGCCATGGCAGGATTTAGATAAAACTTAACACCTTTTTAATACCCTTTGTAGGGGGATATTGTTTCAATGAATTGTTAAATTATATGTTATGAATGAACCAGATTAAAAAAATTGCCAGACAAAAGCTTGATTGGAGCAGACCACACAGGCCACCCAGTTGAATTTTGGTGGGTGTGAGGGTGTTGGAAATCCCCAGAAATGTGTGTGGAGCTGTAAGAACAGTTATTATCCACCCCTTTCTGGTGTTGATGTGAAAATCCCCTTGTTAAAACCCATTTATTGCTTCGAGTTCCAGGTGAATGGTGGCTGCACTTTGTTACTGATTGAACTGGAAACTCAGAGAGACTGATGAAAGAGTAAAATCAATATTGCCTGACAGCTGGGACTGGGCCTCAGCTAATGGCAATATTGTGGGGAAAAAAAGGTTCATTCGCCTTTATAAACACTTTCTCCTGAAGCCAGATGATTCAGATTTCACTGGGTGGAGATGAGTGTAATTAATGATCACTGATTAAGCAATCAGTTCTTGTCACCACCATCATCTTCCTTTCAAATGGACGTAATATCCATCCTGCCCTGAGCCTGTGTTCCTTTGATCGCGGCATTTTTTGTGGTGGAAATCCTTCAGGTGGCGTTTCCTTTGTCCCCAGGGAGCGTGCAGGAGGAGGATCTGGATGCTGTGGAGGCACAAATCCGCTGCAAGCTCCCGGATGATTATCGGTGTTCCTTCCGTATCCACAACGGGCAGAAGTTAGTTGTGCCTGGGTAAGGAGAGAGAACTGCCCGCTGATGAGTTTTACTCAGTCCTCTTGGATTTCTTGGACACTTGGGGTGTTAATAAGGTAAAATGGCTCCTGAAGAGGAGAAATGAAGCATTTAAATGTATGGTGAGTCACCACTGAAATGGCACTGCTAGAAATGGCTGTCTGCTAATCTTGGAGGTTTCTAATTGCTCCAATTACACCTTTTTTTTTCCTACTGAAAACCCTGTTAAACTTCTAATCATAGCACTGCAAGTTGCTGCCCTCAAGTTTTGCTTTGTATTACAGAAGTAAATTAGCCTCCTGCCCTCCTCAGGCTTCCTTCTTGAATACCTTTTTTTCTTCCAAATGGTGAGGGAATAACTTCCAAACCAGTTGGTCACGTTAAGCAGAACAAAAATGTCATTTCTGCAAGTGAAGTTTCCTCAGTGGAAGGTTTTACGGAAAAGGAAGCAATTCAGGGCTAGTTGCCACTGTCAGATGCTTCAGGGTTCTGTGTTTTGCTGTTGGCACCGCTTCTGAACTGCAGAACGTGCTAATTCCAGGCAGGACTTCGTGAGGAGAAAAAAGAATGGAACCTGTTGGCCAAGATAGGCTCAGCTCGTGGCAGGCTGACATGTGGCAGCTTGCACCTCAGTCACTGCTTTCATAACACCTCTGAATGCTCAGAGTCTGCAGGAGTTTGCCTCTCGTTTGCCTTTCCCTGGTGCTCTCAGCAGGAGTGTGGGTGTGGAGCTGTGCACTGCAGGGGTTTATTTTCACCCTGGCTCGACATTAACCCTAATTTTCTATGCTCACCTCCATTCCTAATTTGCTATTACTTTGAGATGAGCACTGCTTTTTTCCAAGTGTATATAGTTTGAGGGGCTCCTTTTACTGCTTCAGTGTTGCTTCCTTGTCATCCAAAACAAACAAACAAAACGTCCCATGCTTTGCTGTGAAAAAGAGAACAGCTAGAGAAAAAAATTAGGCAGTTGATGGCCATGTTGCTGAATATTGTCTCATTCTTGCTTTGTATGTCTGATTCCTGAGATGATAACCTCTCTGACCAGGTGGTTATTGTCCTTTCTGTTGTTCCCAGGCTGATGGGGAGCATGGCACTGTCCAACCACTACCGCTCCGAAGACCTGCTGGACATCGACACTGCGGCGGGAGGGTTCCAGCAGAGGCTGGGGCTGAAGCAGTGCCTGCCCCTCACCTTCTGCATCCACACGGGCCTGAGCCAGTACATGGCCCTGGAGAGCGTGGAGGGACGCAACAAATACGAGATCTTCTACCAGTGCTCAGTAAGGAAGAGGTGTTTGTACTTGCCAGTGATTTCCCAGGGATTGACGTTGCCCTTTGTGTGTTACTGGGAATCTGAAGGATTTTATGTAGCAGACAGTGAGTAGTAAGAGATGAGTGATTGTCTGGTTTTCATTAATCCACGAAGTTGTTAATGGCTGTGGTAGTTTGTGTAGGGTCCTGATCATGGACAAGATTTGTCCTTATTGTAAGATAGCAATTTAATTTGCTGAGACCACAGCAGTTATTTATATAGATACCATCATCCGTGATTCTGTAAGGAAGAAAAGCTTCTTCCTTAATGAAAACTTCAGAGGGAAAGTGTTCCCCCCGTTACATTTCGGGTCTTGAGTTTCAAGTGCAATGCTCTCCTTCTAACACCTTCTCCAACTTTCCCTTTCAGGATCAAACCGCTCGGAATTCCTCTGCTATTGTTATGTTCATTACAGGTAACACTTCAGCTAAAGTACTCTGCACAATGTTTGAATTGTGCTGAAAAAACGCACATCAGTCTGACTTGAGCAAAGCAAGCATTCCAAATGTTCTGTGATTTCTGTGAGACTTAAGTGGCTGCTTCACAAGACATGCAGGTGTTCTCTGTTAAAGAGCTTGTCCTTTCTAACCTGTCTTAACAGGGTGAGCAAAACCTTTGTTAGCCATGGTGGGGTGATGTCAGCACTTGTTAAACACAACACCCAAGTGGACAGGAAGAATTTAATTTATTTTGGTTTTTCCCCCTTGTAGTTTTTGCAGCCGTATGAGAAGTTAAAAAAAAAAATCTGGTAGTTGTGGCTGTGACAAAATTAAGTCTTCTCAGTGGCAAAGGAGATGTCTAATAAATGTCACCAAAACTAATATTAAAATGTAGCCTTGCACCTTTCTTATTACAATGAGGAACCACGGTAGGCAGTGCTGAAGGCTGTTAAGCTCTTAGACATGTTAATTTGAGGAAACCTCTTTAGGTGTTGCTGCTCTTATGGAACTGAGGTGATCTGACATATTTAAAAGCGTTCCACTGGGCTGAAAGGGTTAGTCCTGGCTTACCACAGGGTGGAGAGGGAGCTTCACGCACAGCATCTCTTGGCATTTTGGAGGTGCCAGTTCAGTTGATCCACTCGGTCCATTTGGAGTTATTTTATACAGGGTTTGCATTTTGTGGATTAGTGGGAGAAAGGAGGATAATAAACTTGGAGTCCTTTAGAATTCCAAGGGATCAAAGGACAGCACACATAGCTTGTGCTCAAAGGAAGAAGTGGTAAGTACTCTTAATCCAAGAGGAGTGGGAGCACTTGATAGCACCTCAGTGAAGGCAAGGATAATGATTTCGTAGTATTTCAGCTTAAATCCAGTTTGGAATTACTGATATTGCCAAACAGTTGACCTCTCCCCTTTTCTCTTGAGCTCTGTATTGCAATGCTTGGAAGATTTATGGCTGAGAAATTTTTACAGAGAGCTGGTATGTGAAGCTGAGAGCTTAATGTGACAGTCAAGCTGCTCCAGAATAATGGCTGTGGGTGTATGAAAAGCTCTGCTCAGACAATGGCTCCAACAGTATGGAAATCCCAGGCTCTTTGGAATGACTCACAGCCTTTTAGTCTTCTGGGGCTGGAGTGGGAGTGTCTCTGACTTGCTCCTCTTTTTAAGGAGAGGAAATTCTGCACTTGCTGCCATGTCCCTTAGAAACAATTCATATGGAAACCAAGTGATGAGACACATCAGCATTTGACGATTATGGTTATAAAGTGTGATACTTAGTTAAGGGATTCTCTGTTGGCTGTTTGATTTCTGGAGTATTCACCCTTGACTCTTAGTTCTTGGTTGGTTCCTCCAAACTGTCCTTGTTGGTAGAATGAGCTGGAATATTGAGTGACTCATCCAAGTCAGTCTGAGAGTTTGTCAGAAAAACGATCAAAGCTTTAAACTTTTTCCTTGAAGTATTTATTGTCCTTATGAATACTTCTGTTCTTTGGCTTTATAGGTACATCCTACTTGGAATGGTTTACATCCTATGTGAACAAAGTTGTAACTGGAGGTTATCCAATCATCAGAGACCAGATTTACAGGTATTGTGGCTGGGATTTGGAACATCAGTGCAAGGGTTTGGTGCTGTCTCTAGAATTCTGACCTCCTTCCATGTAGCTTTGGGTATCTGACACAAAAGCTGGTGGTGGAGAGAGGAGAAAGCACATGGAACTCACTGAAAATAAAGCTGGAGCAGAGAATGCTTAAAGCAACTTTATTTTTTAAACTAGAGCCTTCAGAGTTTGTAACTTTTCATTAATGGAATTTTGCATTATAAGTGATGTGAGATTTTGTGGACAGTGTGATTTTTATTCTCTGTGCCATGTGTGCTCCTGCTGCAGGAGACTTCACACATCCCTCCTTTATTTTACTGCTTAGTGAAGGGTTAATTTATTTAGCATCACACTGTTCTTACTAGAAATTAACGGCTTTACATGTTTAATTTCTGGATTGAATGTCCAGAGCTGTTTGCGGAGTTAACGTTCTCCTCTCTGCAGGTACGTGCATGATAAAGAATGTGTGGCTACCACAGAAGATATTACTGTGTCTGTGTCCACCTCCTTCCTCCCTGAGCTCAGTTCTGTGCACCCACCACACTATTTCTTCACTTACAGAATCAGGTAAAAATCACAACTTTGTGAATTCTTATAACACAGGGTTACACCTATGGAATGTCCAAAGCAATTCTGAGATTAATAGGGTGTGCCCAACATTATGTACTTTTTAATCAAAAAGCACTAACTCATTCCCTGGTGAGGTACACAGAGTACCAGTCAAGGTGAGAGTTGGGAAAGGACAGCAATGGATGGAGGAAAGAAGTTACAAGTAGCTCTTGTGATTTAGAAAGGGGTAAAGAACAACAGAGAGTGAAGCAGAGATGGATCAGAAGGTGGATCGTGCCACCTGAGTCAGGTTACTTGACCGGGTTACTGGGTTTTTCCCCCAGGCTACTTTGCGATCCCAAGGGCACTTTAGGAATTCCTAAGGTGTGTGAAAGTAGTTTTGTAACCGGTAGGTGTGTCCTTTGGCTTCTAGGATTGAAATGTCCAAAGATGCTCTCCCTGAGAAGGCTTGTCAGCTGGACAGTCGGTACTGGAGAATTACCAACGCCAAAGGGGATGTGGAAGAAGTCCAAGGTCCTGGAGTAGTTGGTAAGTGAAAGATTGCTTTTCAATACTCAACAGAGAGAGTATTTAATGGAAATACTTACTATGGAAACACTGTCATTAGCTGTTGGTCAGGGCAGTAGTTGTATGTGTTGTATCCAAATCATTCTGTTGCCCGAGTGCTTTAGCAAACTGCTCAGTCATGGTTCTGCCTCAGTGCTCACCACTTTGATTTAATATTTTACCAACAGGAGAGTTTCCAATCATCAGTCCTGGCAGAGCCTATGAATACACCAGCTGTACTACATTCTCCACAACCTCTGGGTACATGGAGGGCTATTACACCTTCCATTGCCTCTACTACAAGGACAGATTCTTCAACGTCAAGATTCCCAGATTTCATATGGTGTGTCCAGCATTCAAGGTGTCTACAGCATGAATGGTGAGTGGAGATGCAGCTTTGAAAACAGCTCCACACAAAACAGGAGTGCTGTTTCAGAGCCTTTAATTTGTGCCTACAAACATGGCATTGCCTGAGCTGTTTGGGTGTCACAGTTGTTTGAAAGGGCCACACTTGTCTGTTGTAGCCATGATGATATATCTGCTTTCTTCAGACACATTCCAGCTAATGACAGTTTAAAAACTGCAGAGTCTGTGTGAGGTTCCGTAGTTCTCACTGAAAGTGCATTTCATAAAGTCACTTAATGACTTCACAAATCACTAAAGCACTTCACTTGCTGTTAATAATGATGTAGTTTTAGCTGGGAGGCTGCAGGTTAACTATCCCTTCTCCCTTGGCTTTGGCACACTTGGAGAAGAACACTTGATATACTTTGTGCAAGCACTGAGCCTTTCCTCCGGGGCAGGCATTGTCCACTTTCCCAGGGTTTTCCCGGGATTCCAGACTCCAGTTCCCAGCGGCTCTAACAGGAGGTGCCAGCAGAGGTCCTACTTCTAACGGAAAATGACAACTCTTAAATCTTGCTCGTAGTTTTAGGAGCTGTAACCTCCTTTCCCTTCAGCTGACTTGCTTTCCTTTGTTGCTCTACCTCTTTTAAAGGCAGTGATGGCCCTTTTTAATTTCTTGAACTACCTTAAAAGACAACCTGAGCCACCAAGAAAATTGGTTCAGCTGAGATATGTGAATGGGGGCTTTGTGGAGTAATGAATCCTAATGGATACTTACTGAGATACATTTTGCCGAACTATTTGGCCTTTTCTTTTGCAAATTACGCTGTAGTAATTGTAAGGAGCTGCTTTCAGGACATAGATCACCATGTCTGCTTCAGTTCATCCAGGTGATAATGCAGACCAGATGTTTTCCAGGCAGTTGTTAGTGCTTCCCTGTAATTAACCAAGGGGAGGTTTTAATTAAATTCGGGTGTTTTTTATGTATCAGGGAACACGTCATCCTGAGCCTGCAGTGGATGGAGAGGAAGATTCCACAGACCCTGATGAATTTGAAGCTGGATGCAGAGTGTTGGACATTCCCGAGCCCTCTGGGCACTGCCCACGTCGATCCTGAAGGGATTTTTCCCCAAACCAAGTGTTTGGAGAAGCTGAACTCTTTGGGGCTAGTGCATAGGAACATTTCTGACTATTGTAAATGAACCCTGTTGCACAGCAGGGCAACGAGCATGAATGTTGGGGCCAGTTCCAGTATCCATGACAGTGTCACTTCTTTCTTCCCTGGTTTGGAAAGGGGGGTGGGGACAGGGAGGGAGAGGAAGAGGGAGGTGGTTGGGCTTTGCTCCCTTTTTTCTGGAGTGTGAAACAGCTTGATAGTCCAAGGTAATAATATCTGACATTTTTAAACTCTTGCCTACTTACGTTCCTGCTACAAATAGGATGTGGGGATTGGGTTTTACACAAGCATTTAAAATCAGCAGTGGACAAGATGGCCAAAAAAATAAAAGGTGGATCCTGTTGTCCTCATGGATACCTAAGAATCAAGTTTGCAGTTTGGTCTGTCTGTCCTGTCTGGGTGACATTAGGTCCTCTCAGGCTATTTTTTTTTTTTTTTCAATTAACATAGAAATAGAAAAAATTCTGGTCATAAAATACATAAATTAGGAATGAAACTGGCCTTGTTTTTAGACAATCCGTTTGTCAGCTTGATTTTATGCTGAGTGACTCTGACTGGATAATGCCTCTGGGAATGTAGTGTCTCTGCATCATCTGCTGCTTATTAACTAAGAAATTTCTCAACGACTACAAAGTTTGGATTTGTAAATATATGTTGAGGGTGTTTTTTTTTTTCTTTATACGATGTTTGCTGTTGTCCGAGGTGACAAATTTATGTTAAGTATCATCTTGCCCTAAATCCCCTATTGATTTTTGTAGCTATGCCTGAATAAAAAAAATAAAAGGAAAAAAAAAAAGGGGGGGAAGCCTGAGAGAACACTACATGACTAGAAACTTTATTTAAAGAAGTATCTTGTTTGCTTTATCACTTTGGTTTTGTTTCTGTTGTCATTAATAAACAACTCCTTTGTTCTCAAGTACTGCATGGGACTGTTCTTGCCCAGACTTGTGTAATAATGTTGGGACAGCCAGAAATCAGTGGCTCCTATGAGGAAAACCAAGATATTCTAGCTCAAATTTTCTGGGTTTGACATGGATTCTCCGTGTGCTCAGCTTTCTCAAGTGCCACACAGCGTTTTCCACAGTGGTACAAGGTGGAAAAACAACTCCTGAGTCTGAGCCCCACCACAGATGTTCAGCTGAGGCATCTACAGCAGCAAAAGCAACTCGTGTTGTCCCAAACAAGAGTGAGAATTGCTGAAGTGCTTCCAAAACATTGTTATTTTGAGAGTTCCTCGGTATTGCCTGGGAGGGAGAGACGTGCTCTTTGTGGTGTGGTGCTTTTTCACAGGAATTTCATCAAGGATCAGTGGAAAAAAAAAAGGGTTTAGTGCCACTGGAACTTACCCCAGGCTATCAGTGCACTGTCTCTTCCCAAGGACAAGACACCTCTCGTGGCTGGAGGCCTTTCCTGGGAGGATTCCTACCAGGATCTGTATGTTCTTAGTTCCGTGGACTCAGCTGAAGGGCATGGGACTCTGCACAAACACTACCAACTTTTGGCAATTCCACTCTTTTTTTAGGGAGTGGTTCTCCCGGGGTTGTAAAGATGAGCTGTAATTATTGCTGTGTCTACGGGAGTGGCCACGATACAGGACAGGACTCGGCTGCAGTGCCAGGTTTGAGGCCTCTGCCCTGAGCACAGCTGCTGCCAAGGGGGTTCTGTGGAGTGAGGAGGGAAGCAGGGAAGTGACAGGGTGCTGCTATTGCCCCAAACACGTGTATTTGTAATGGGGAAAAACGTTATTTCCTTGCTTCAGGCAGCTGTTTTAGCACAGGGTGTATTTGCCTGGAGCTCTTCAGGATGTGCATTTGAAGTGGGGCTGAAGCCAGTGGCTCTCACCCCACCCAAAGCTGAAGGTTATGCCAGCAAAGCGTGAATCACAGAATGCCAGGATCAATGGGAAATGAAAAACAAAGCAGCCAAGGCAGTTGAAAATGAGGAGTCAGCGATGTTCCCAGGCACTTCTGGACTGTGGGAATCCTTTCTGAGCAGAACGGACTTGATGTCCCACAGGTGAAACACCAACACGGGGCACCCTGCTGACAAATTCCTCCCGTGGTCACTGTAAACTGAGATCTTCAATCAGATTATAACATACAACACAGGAATGTCCTGCCCTTCCTTCAGCCTCCATCCCACAGGTCCAGTCTGAAGTTGTGTCACCTGCTGGCTCAGGTCTGGCTCTGGTGCTGATGCTGGTTAGGACTTCACTTGGCAAGGTAAAGTTAAACCTGGCACCTCCCACACAGATCTGTAACTAATCTGCCCCTTTTTCTGTCTGTGTAGAGCCCTGTGCGGAGAGTCTCTTTATTAGCTGTTCTGTAGGATTCCTTCAGCATTTCTGTGGCATTTTGCTGGCTGAATGCTTTAATGGAGAGAACTTTCAGCCACTGGCTGTGGCTGCGTCATGTGAGGAAAACCACAGTGTGCTGGCCAGTCGAAAATAAAATACAACCAAAAGTTGCCGTGCAAGTTATTCCAGTGCTGTTTTCATTTTTTCCTGCCATTGTTTAATTCCTCTGAGTTTATGCAAAGAATATAAGGTGAAAAATTCCGGTCGAGTTGGAAATACCATTTATGTGTGATAGGGCAGATAAACGTGTGTCCTGTTGGAGGCACTGCTGACAGATTTTGGGAAGGGAAGACAGGGAAGGGTTCAGTTAGGGCTGAAGTTCCTTGTTGTGAGTGCCTCATTCAAGTTAATAAGGGTTTTTTTCCCATCAATTATTAATTGAGTGGGTTCTCACTTGAGTGCCTCCAGTTACCCACAACCATCTTACTCTGACATCCCTTGGCTTTTATTTATGGTTTAAATAGAAGTAAAATCTTTTCTTTCTAATACGCTAAGTGGAATGGTAATCATCTTACCACTCCAGGAGAATCTGATGTAAGTCCTGAGTCATTTACAGTTGACTTTAGGTTTAACAAATAAACCGCCAGTTTAGGTGTGGTAACAAAAGTAAATCCAAGATTTCTTTTGAAATACGATTGGCAGTTAGAGGCATTTCATACTCAAGTCAGCACAATTATTCTTTTTCTAAATAGCGTTGATCTAAGTCNCGATCCTGGGCTCCCGTCACCCGCTCCACCCCACCCCAGCCCAGCCCAGCCCGAGGGCGGCACAGCCGGGCCGGGCAGCGCCGCAGCCGCGATCCCCGCAGTCCGTGCGGAGCCCATCGGCAGCGCCTGCCCGGGACGGTGAGCGGGNCTGGGTTGATGTTTAGCTCTATATTCAGCTGCCTCTGGAGGAATCTGCCACTTTCCATGGCTGGTTTATTCCTTTTTGTGTTCCAAAGCTCTTCGGCATTTTCCTTTATCTATTAATTCCCACTCACATTCCCACCACGGCTCTGAGGAAACTTTAGGGCCTTTGGACAAGGGCGTGGAGGGACAGGAAAAGTCAATGGCTTTGAAGTGACACAGGGTGTGTTTGGATGGAACAGCGGGGGGAAATTACGTATTTCATCAGAGCAGGGTGAGCTGCCCCATCCCTGTAAGTGTTCCAGGCCAGGCTGGACGGCACCTGGAGCAACCCGGGATAATGGAATGAGNCGGGGAGCGGCCGCACCGCACTGCGGGGCCGGGGCTCTGCGGGCAGCGACCCAGGAACCCACCGAGGGCAGGCGGGTGGCACCTGCGGGGTCTCTGGGGACAGGGAGGGGTGGCCTGGGCGACTGCGCAGCGCCCTGGTCCCCGCAGCAANGCAGGGGGTTGGAACGAGATGAGCTTTACGGTCCCTCCCCAGCCCCGCTGTATCCCCGAGCGCCGACGGCCCGTCCCCGGGGAGCCGCGGGGAGGAAGAACGGGCGCGTTACGGCGGAAGCTCCGCCTGAAGCCCCTCCCGGGCCGGCCCCGAGTGCGCAGCAAATCCCGATCCCGATCCTGGGCACCGCTGCTCCCGCCCTCGGCTCCCGTCACCCGCTCCACCCCACCCCACCCCACCCCGGCCCGAGGGCGGCACAGCCGGGCCGGGCAGCGCCGCAGCCGCGATCCCCGCAGTCCGTGCGGAGCCCATCGGCAGCGCCTGCCCGG
>WEKX01008670.1:232193-290393 GCA_013390025.1 Pitta sordida | reverse complement strand
CTTGCCTCGTGTGTTAGTTTTGTTTGTGGTTCGCGTGTAAAAACGACGTGTGGGTACAAATAATGCTGTAAATGAGGGTAGCAATGTACGCTACTGTTCAATTAGTGTAGTTTATATGATTAACTAAAAATAAAAATAATGCTGTTATTAGCTAAATATAAAATATATGTGATGATTAAACAAATATAAATAATAATTATTATTATTATTTGAATTTGACCAATGTGACTGAGTGACCCTGTTCGTAACAGCCTCAAGTGCCAGCTTTATTAACGTATTATTATATTTTTACAGAGCGTGTGTGGTTTGGTTGACATGACTGCAGTTCGTGCTGTGTGTTCGTGCAGGTTTTGGCCAACAGTTTGTCCAGGAGCTTTTGGTTCACGTATTTTGGAGAAGCAGAAGGAGCAACATCTTGGGGAGCCGTCGGAGCAGGGTTGAAAGCAAAAAATGTGCAGATAGGAGGAGAAAATAACTATTAAAATGGTTTTCTTTCGGTGGGTGTGTTTCCAGCGTAGGCTTGTTCCAGGAAATGGATTTAAAACAATAAAAGGCTTAGCTGGGTTTTTACACAGCCTGTTTTTGTAGCCCTGTGAAGTGAGGACTTCATAGGTTGGACTCGATGATCTCTAAGGTCTTTTCCAACCTTACTGATTCTGTGATTCTGGGGGGGGGGGGGGCTGGAATTGCCTTCCTCGGTAGTAAGAGCTGAGTTCTGCCTCTGTGTTTTTTCCTCTGTTCTTGCAGGAGAAGGGGGAAAGGACCTGCCTTAACAGCCTGACAGTGAGAGCTCAAATAAGTGCTCTTTGAAGCCATTTTTGTATCGATATGGTTTTGAAATAGACGTGGGGAAAGTTACACAAGCACGAGGAATGCTGTAGGAGTGAGCAGACTGTTCCTCTGGCTCGGTAATCAGCCCAAGAGGGATTTGTAAGATTATAATTCAATGTTTTGCCGTGTGGCTGGTCACCCTCAAGCTGTGGGACTCGTCTGTGCTCTGCAGAACGAGCTGCTGCCGAAATCTGTCATGTGCCCCTTGTTCTGGGCCCTGTGGTGTCTGACTCAGGGGAGCAGCGAGGCTGGGAAGTGTCCTGATGAATAATCCATGATTAGCTGGGCTTTTTAAGGTGGATTTGGCTGCAGCTGGTAATGGATGAGTGTGAAGGCAGAGCTGCCACTGGGGTTTCTTCTTGGTAACACCCCATGGCTGTTGGAGCTGAAACCTCGGCTGTGCTTTGAGCACCTGGAGAAACTCGCTTTATGAAGTTAAATGGCATCTGTTGTGTCTGGTGGAATGTGGGGAAGATGGGATTATCCTGCTGCTCCTGGGGGGAGAGGAGATTGATGGCAGTGAGTTGATGCAGCAGGGCATGTAAAATGAGCAGGATGAGGCGCTGGCAGTAACGTGAGACTGAGCAGTGTGAGCTTCAAGCAGATACACCTGTCACTGAAACCTTGAGAGAAGGGAGCCGCAGGTCATTTGGACTCCCCGCTTCTCTTCTGAGTGATGTCCTGGGAGCAGGGAAGGAAGGCAAAGAGTGATCAGAAACTTGGCTGAATTGGAGAAGGGGGTGGAGTTGCGTGGTCCAGCAGCTTTACTTTGCAGAAAACCAGCCAAGTGCCTTGTTGTTTGACTTCGGGCTGGGTGAAGGAATCTTGGTCAGTTTTATCTCCCTGCTTGGTTTGGGAGGCTGGTCAGTGTTTGGTGCCAGTGGTGTGAGTAAGTGCTCCTTCCTGAGGCACTTCTGAGGTATTGGGGTAGGAATGTTGGCAGGTGAAGCAACCGAGGTGATTGCATCAGTCAGAGCTGGGAACGAGCTCAGGTATTCATCAACAAAATACAAACGCACCCCGGTGTTCCAGCCACTGGCTCACTCTTCCCTCTTTGTACCTGGGTAACCCCTTTATGGATGTGGAAATGAGCTTTCAGCTGGGAACAGCTTTGATGTTTCAGCTCTGGAGTATTTGGGAGAGGAGTTTTTTACTTTCAGGCTCTGTAATCCCCATCTCGGAGCTCGTTGCTCGTTTGTGCATTTGAATTTTGGGAGAGATCCTCGGGGAATCCAGTTTGGCCTTGTAGGTGATGTGGGCCATAGTCTGCAGCCTGTGACTGCTGGCTTCACCTCTGGAGTGCTGGACAGCTTTACAAGCAGCCTCTGCTCTCAGTCTGCATTCCTTTGAAGATAAGCTGTGTGCTAATGTTGATTATAAGCTGCTCTCCAAATTTAGGACTGGCCTGTGAGTGTTCCGAAGTCTGTGGTACAGATTGGAAAGGACGCGTGATTTCCCTCTGGGTGTTGCTGAGTGAGAGTGAAAATTACTGAGCAGGTGCAGCGCTGGTTGTATTTTTCATACGTGAAGCAGTCCCTGCAATTCAAGCAGTTGGTTCTTTAGTGGCTTTAAGCTTTCTGGGGGATTTTTTTTTTTTTGAAATCTGCATCAGTATAATCCCCGTTTCCCTGCAGCCACGGGCAGTGTTTGGGGTCAGGTTAAATATTAGCAAACTACGTGTGGTTTGTATCTTCTATTTATACCTTGGAGAAGCAGCTGTGCTGCATAACACTCTGTGGTATTTACTCTTTAGGGACTTTGGATTATTTCTGGCAGTTATTTTGACATTTTACTGCCTAGCAGTTTTTAGCAAAGGCGGTTTATACATGTTTTATACATAATGTCGTTATTTATCAACAACCCGTGGCAGAGATCAGAGGTGCTGTCAGAATTAACAAATCACTTTCAAGCGTTTCACAATGAAACACAGGAAGTCTGAATCAATTTCAGTTCCCCGAGAGTGTCTGATGTTTACTGTTTGTACAGTAAACATGTAAACTGTAAACTGATGTTTTGTTTGTTTTCAAAGCCATCGTGGAACTATGTGGAAATGGGGTAGTGGAGATGATTCTCCTTCCAAAACAGCAGTAAGTCCTGAATTACTATTTATATCTTCAACTTTTGCTACATTAATCATGTGTATTTGCTCTTGTGTGAATCAGTTGTTTGACTAGTTTTACCACGGCAGTTTTAGGACTCTAAAAATGAGATTTTCTTGTTTCTTATCTACTTGATGTTTAATCTCTCATGTCTAACACAGCTGCTGAGCTCCTCTTCATTCTGCTTATCTTGCCTTAAGGAGACATCTGTAGGAATTGCATAAGCTTTATCCCAAGTGTGTTTTCTATGTTCAATATTAATATTTTATAGATATTTATTTTATTTAGCAGCTCTGCTGGTTGTTGCCACACAGATGCAATGGATTAGGAAACTCAGTTTTAGGTACCTGGAATGCTTTGCTTGGTTTCGGGTTTATTTCCAGCTGATATTCCCAGACCAGTTTCTAAAATTTATAATTCCACGTGATTTGTTAAAAATAGGCTGGTATGGGTGTGTGTAATAAACGTAAGGTTTGATCTTTAATTTATTAAGGTTATTAAAGACTTGCAGAATGTTTTAAGAACCCCCCTCAGGGCACCAGCTGAGGGGGGATTTTGGGCAGCAGGGTTGTCCGCAGCATTTCATTTGATCCAAGCACAATTAATCCCTGCAGGCTGCAGGCTCTCAGGATGCAGGAGGAATGTCAGTGATGGATCTGAGTGAGCAGCTGAGGAGCACCGAGCAGCTGGTGGCACAGCTAAAGGAGCTCGTCAGGGAGAAGGATGCTGAGCTGCGGAATAAAGAGCTGCAGTTAAAGGTACTCAGGACAAAAGGCTGCTTAAAAAAAACTCTCTTTATAATGAGTTTGTAGGTACAAGTCTCCTGCAGGAGCTGTGGTGGATCCTGGGCATTGCTGCTGTCTCCCAGCACGTGTTTTGTTCCAGGATTGAACTAGAAACAATTTACAATATCCTGAAGGTTTATAATTTATAATATCCTGAGGGTTTATTATTCTTTACTCTGTTGGTTTTTAAACAGAAGTTGGTCTGCTCCTGCGTGTTTTTCTGCTTTTTATAAAATGTCTTCTGTGGATTGGAGCAGCNTAGTGGAGATGATTCTCCTTCCAAAACAGCAGTAAGTCCTGAATTACTATTTATATCTTCAACTTTTGCTACATTAATCATGTGTATTTGCTCTTGTGTGAATCAGTTGTTTGACTAGTTTTACCACGGCAGTTTTAGGACTCTAAAAATGAGATTTTCTTGTTTCTTATCTACTTGATGTTTAATCTCTCATGTCTAACGCAGCTGCTGAGCTCCTCTTCATTCTGCTTATCTTGCCTTAAGGAGACATCTGTAGGAATTGCATAAGCTTTATCCCAAGTGTGTTTTCTATGTTCAATATTAATATTTTATAGATATTTATTTTATTTAGCAGCTCTGCTGGTTGTTGCCACACAGATGCAATGGATTAGGAAACTCAGTTTTAGGTACCTGGAATGCTTTGCTTGGTTTCGGGTTTATTTCCAGCTGATATTCCCAGACCAGTTTCTAAAATTTATAATTCCACGTGATTTGTTAAAAATAGGCTGGTATGGGTGTGTGTAATAAACGTAAGGTTTGATCTTTAATTTATTAAGGTTATTAAAGACTTGCAGAATGTTTTAAGAACCCCCCTCAGGGCACCAGCTGAGGGGGGATTTTGGGCAGCAGGGTTGTCCGCAGCATTTCATTTGATCCAAGCACAATTAATCCCTGCAGGCTGCAGGCTCTCAGGATGCAGGAGGAATGTCAGTGATGGATCTGAGTGAGCAGCTGAGGAGCACCGAGCAGCTGGTGGCACAGCTAAAGGAGCTCGTCAGGGAGAAGGATGCTGAGCTGCGGAATAAAGAGCTGCAGTTAAAGGTACTCAGGACAAAAGGCTGCTTAAAAAAAACTCTCTTTATAATGAGTTTGTAGGTACAAGTCTCCTGCAGGAGCTGTGGTGGATCCTGGGCATTGCTGCTGTCTCCCAGCACGTGTTTTGTTCCAGGATTGAACTAGAAACAATTTATAATATCCTGAAGGTTTATAATTTATAATATCCTGAGGGTTTATTATTCTTTACTCTGTTGGTTTTTAAACAGAAGTTGGTCTGCTCCTGCGTGTTTTTCTGCTTTTTATAAAATGTCTTCTGTGGATTGGAGCAGCTGAGTGTTAAAATATACTGATTTTTTTTAAACTTCATTGTTTTTAAAACTCCAAATCACTTTGGATTTCTCCCTTTCTCTTTTTCTTGATGGAGGTACTGAAGGAGGCAGTTGCCCTTGTAGCTAATTTAGCCCTTCCTGACTTTGGTGTTTACAGGAGGAGAAGGAATCTGCTGATGCCAAACTTTCCAAGCTGAAGCTGCAGAACAAAGCCAAGGTTGCCTCATTAACCTCCCAGCTGGAAGAACTTAAGAAACAATTACCAGTAGCAGGAGGCTCAGAGGCAAAAGCAGAACCAAAAAAGGTGAGTGTCCTCACATTTTAAAGCAGGGATCATTTCTGGGAGGCTGGGAGCAGTTTTCCATGCTGGACTCAAATGTAGGATCAGGGCAGACTGTGTGGGTGGTGTCAATTCGTCTGTGTTGCTGTTTAATTCCTTTATTTTTTGAAAGAAATCTAGAAAACTGTGCATTCCTTTCCAATTGTTTTAGCAAAAAAAAAAATTATTCTTAGTGATTTTCATTTTATTTTTACACATGGTCATGTGTATTCCCTGGTCATGGAATGCAGCCAGGTTTTACCTGTTAATGGGATGAAAACCTCCCTGTTGTTTGGTTTTTATTTTTTCAGGCGTCAAAAGATGGTGACCAGGAAAACGCTGCAGCAAATCGTGGTAAAATCTTAGTGCTGAGAAGGAGAATTGAAGAACTGGAATCCCAAATCACCCAGAAAAATGAGGAGTTACAAAAAAAGGTGGGGTTTTATATGATGCTTTTCAGGGTTGTGGGTAGAGGATTATGTTTAAATATATTTATTTAAATACATCTTTAATTCTGTGCTACTAGTCAGAGTTTTCTGTTGAAGAGAGGAGTTTACATGCTACAGCTCGCCAGAGCAAATGCAGTGGGAATTCTGTCCTTGTGCCTTTCCTGCGCAGTGAATCCCGAGCGGAAGGAATAGGCTCCACAAATGAACTTTGTGGATCAGTGCTATGTTCACATCTTGTGTTTTGAACAGAAATACTGTTTTGCTTGACTCATTTTTGTATCAAGAAAAAGCGATGACAGGAAGAAATGTAGGCAAGGGTTGATTCCTTGTGTCCTGTGGACATGACTTTTCTCTGGAAGGTGGCAGGAAAGTGAAATGTTCCAGAAGTAAAGATCACCCTTACAGCTGGACCAGTCACACATCTGTCTGGCTGTGATTTTTTTGGGTGCCCTCAGATGCCAAGTGCTCAATTTTGACCAACGTTTTTCAGTCTTTTATACAGTAGTTTTTGTAAGGGTTCACTTTGATTGGTGTGAGTCTTCTCTTGAGAGGTGGAGTAGGTTTCCATAGGTCCTGGTTATCTCTTAGAGGTGGAGCTGATGTCTTCTTGGCTGGTGATTGGTTATGTTCTGCCCATGCTCAGTTCATTTTAAAAAAAATCTTTAATTGAGTCAGTTCTCTTTTAAAACATGAGTATGTAAAAAATGTAGAGATAATAATAATAACAAACAAACTGCATAAGACTGCAAAAAAATACAAAATAAACTTCATACAAAGAGTCACAACTTATACAAACAAGGATGCTTTGTAAAAAGGCATCAGCGTATGCAATGTAACATAAAAGGTTTACTTTATGACAAAAATTGAGTCTAAATAACTAATTTTCTTTAAGAATTCGTAATTTTCACAGATTCTCTAGATGAATTTAAGTAACTTTAAATAATGAGGTTCACACATAAAGTTTAAGACAATACTATTTAACTATGGTCATAACACTAACTTTACAATTTGATTATGCACAAAAGGAAAAGACACAACTTATATTTACATGTTTTCAAAATAAGGCAAGACAATAATAAAAAACCTGCAAGAATAAAGGAACAGCACACTTAAACTAAAACTTGTAAGGTAAATACAACATATCATGAGTGAGACGAACCCACAGAAAACCAATTTAATTTCTTTTTCTTTATAGTACTGAATTTTTTCAGTTGGGGGAGCTATAGCTTCAGAAAATTGCAGGCTAGCAAGGGGAAATGCCCCATTTGGACTTGATGGGTGATAGAAAAACGCCAACTACTCAATGGTTTTCTTAGGTGTAACCCATTTCCTTAGCACAATAGTTTGTACAGAAAAACTCAATCCACAAATTCTTCTCCACTCAGGAAACTGATAGTTGAAACCCATGCTTAAAGAAATCCTCTCAAGTGGAGCATTTGTGAGTCAATGGCTGTGTTATCTATAGTCTCTACACCTATTTCCCCAGTTTGGAAAGACGGGCAAGCTTCCATCCTCCTCCCCCACCAAGGGCTAAACCATACTTTTAGATGAGAGGCTCTATTTTAAACTAGGCTGTATTGTTATAACTTTTATTAATTCTGAAATCAGTTGTAAATTCATGATCTTCAACATATTGTTTTTCACACCTGCAGAGTGCTGAGCTGGAGGCCCAGCGCTGCCGTGGGGCTGAGATGGATTCCATGCTGGCCCAGAAGGAGAGGAGGCTGGCTGAGAGGGATGCCTACATCCTGGATTTGCAGATGGCCTGTGGCTCCAGTGGTGCTGCCAGTGAAATTCCCCTGCCCAGTGAGGAACTGAAGGTACATCGGCAGCTCAGAGAGAAAATGGCCATTTCCAGGAAGCTGCAGCTCCTGGTGTCTCTGTGAAGCACAAATTTTCTGCAGTTACTTCATCCTTCATGGATTATTTTCGTTTAGTGTATTTTCTTGTTTTATCTACTTACATTTTCATTTAAATTACTCGCTTCTTTGGTCACTACCATTTTTACCAGTCAGCAGCAGCTTCAGAATCTGCCGACTGATGTCATTCCAATTAAAACCCAGCCTGAGTTTTGAGTTTAATGTTGCTTTAAGGGAGGGGAAAGAGCTTTGTAGTTGTTTTATCTTTTTCCCGAGTCCATTTTGCTAATTGCCTTTTGGTTTGCATTGCAAAGAGTCAGCTGGCAGCTAAAGAGTCATCCCTGCAAAGCATGGAGATTCTAGTTCAGAACCTCACCAAGAAGGTTGGGGACAGTAAGGAAAAGTGTAGCTTGTTCCAGGAAGAGATTGAGAGCCTTAAAAACAGTCAAAGCAAGGAGAGAGAGTGTTTCCAAGGGAAAGAAGCCTCGTTTATGAAAACTGTGAGTAAACATAATGTAAAACCACTGATCTTGAAATTTTGTTTTGTGTGAGAAGTTGTGTCTTTACTGTTAATTGGAAGCAAAAATCAGACTTCAGGTGGAATACATTATTTTGCAGTACCTTTAATTAGACAACCTTTTGTTAGTTATGACAGTACTTATAAACTTGTGGTTGTAGCAGGTTTACTTAGACTTTTTGCTTACAGAAGGTTGACTTACACCTTTGTGGCCTGGTTTCATATTTCCTTCCTTTGTTGCCTTTAGGTCCGTGTGCTGCAAAATATCATCCAGGAGAAGGAAAAGGAGCTGGAAGCCCAGAGAGAAAAACATGAGCAGGAGCTCTTTAGATTAGCTGCTAAATCTGATGCAAGTGCTGACCTGGAACAGGTTTGTTGCTTTGGAAACTCAGTAGCTTGAATTTGGAGTCACATAATTCCTCATCTCTGTGACACAGTTCAGCTGCCTGGTTGGGAAATATCAGGTTTTTTTGTTTTCAGTATCTTCTGTAAGTGTTAACTCCTTTATAGGTTGTTTGAGTATTTAATTGATTTTTTTGGGTTTTTTAATTATTCTAGCTGCTGAAGGCGTTGAAACAGAAGCTCCATGAGAAGGAAGAAGTTATGCTGGGAAGGACACAGGTGATAGATGTGTTGCAGAAGGAACTGGATACCAAAGACCAGCAGCTGAAAGTAAGAAATAGGATAAATCCACCACCAAACTCATCAGGTCATTTCACAAGTTAAAAAAAAGCTGTTTGGTTGTGCATGCAAGTCAGTTAAGGCAGTTCTGTGAGAGGCTTTGACTTGCTAATAATTCAGCCAGAGTTGTGCAAACAAATATTAATTCCAGTCAGGAAAGTCCATAAAACATAAAAATGGCAACTCTCGCCCTTTGGGAACTTGCCATGTGGGGAAGACCTTTTGTCTGGCAAAAGTTTTCAGCTTCTCTAATTAGAGAGTGCAGTGAGCCCCAAAATGAGGCCTTTTTTTCCTCTCCAGAGAGTGATGTGCCTCAGCAGAGCCAAGGTACCAACAATCACCCTGATTCCTGATTGCTCCCTGTGTAGGAATACAAACATTTTTACTGCCACTGTCAAACGTTTTATAAACGTTTTTTGTGTGTTGTGTTGTTTTTGTCAACAGGAGATCAATGAAAACCTGAAGCGTCTTCTGTCTGAAAAAGAAAACCTCCAGTCCAAGCTGGATGCTGAGAAACACGTAATGAGAGCCCAGTTAAAGGACATGATGGAGAAACATGAGCTTGAAATGACCAAAGTTAAGGAGAAATACAATGCTGAGCTGCATGAAATCCAAGAGAAACACGAAACTGAGCTGCAGGAGAAAGACCAGGCCCTGTTTCAGCTTCAGAAACAAGTGGCAGAGCTGAGTGGCGGTGGACAGGGAGACTCCAAAGAAGTGAAGGATGTGGAATCTGTAACCAAAGAGAGGGTGGAAGATTTGGAAGGTATCCTATTGAAACAGTTGTCACATGAATTTAGTGGAATATTATTGCCACGCTAATTAAAGTATCTGTGATCAAGTGCTGTAGTAATGAGGGTTAAAGGCTCACAAAGGTAATCATGTGAACTATAAATTTCTCACTACACTTCTCATGTTTTTCTGTAAATGCCATTTTCTTCTCTAGGTGTGTAACTTCCCTTTACTGATGGAATTAAGGGTCTTGTATTAATATTTCTGCAGTTTCAAATAAATCGTTTTTGCTGTTTGTTTCTTAGCACAAGTGAAATTGAAAACGGAAGAGGCCAGCAAATCTGAAGCCAAGTTTCTGAAAATGAAGGCTTGGTCTAAATCAAGAATCAAACAGCTGGAGGATGAACTAAAAAATGTATGTCTAATTTTGTTTAATACTCTGTGTCCATCTTTAGACTGCTTGGAGATTGGTTTGAAGAAAGTAAAACCCAGGCTGAATAGAATATAGAATTGCACTGAATGTGCTGTTGTTTTGCTGCATTTGAAAGCCCCCCCATAACTGTTTTTGCTTTTAGTTTTCCTCGAAGAATAATGATGTGTCTGCCTTAAACAATCGTGTCTCGGAATTACAAGGTGAAAACGAAGAGCTACAGTCAAAAGTTCAATCATTGCATGAGCTCAGGACTCAAAATGGTAAAAATATCTTTTTTTTTTCCCAGATGAGTCAAAGTAAAGAAACAAATGAATATTCCTTTCAAGTTTTTGTTCATCTTCCAGTTGGTTGTGTGTCCTAATGAGCCGAATTTATGATGTTTTTTTGTAGAAGAGCTGCTGAAAAAGCTGGAGGTCTACGAGGAGCAGCAAAGGAAGCTGCAGGCTGATCTGGACCAAGTTACAAAGAGAGCAGCTTCCCAGGTTAACCTGAGAATTGATTTGTATGAGTTACTGATTAATGCTGCTAATTAGGCTTTGAAAAGTGTCAGCTGGATTTTGGAGCTGAGAATTAACTCGGTGATGGGTGGAATTGTCAGTGTCAGTAGCTGTTCAGTTGGATAACAAGGTGACAGGTTTTCTTAAAAAGATAGATTGATTTCTGCCTCCTTTGACACATACTTTGAATTATATTTTCTCAAGCAGTTTACTTTTTATTTAGTTGTGTTTAACATGAGGCATCAAAGTGTGGCTGTTTGTTTTGTAGGCAAAATACTTTTGATATTTTATGAAGTGGTGGCGCTTGTTTTTCCCGTGTTCTGCTGTAGCAATTACCAATTTAATGGATTTTTATTTATGCAGAGTGGTGAATGATAATGATTTACCAACTTCAGAAGTTATTGACACTTGCAGTGGGGTTTGATAAATGTATTTTAATGCACAGTTTCTCTCGTTAGGCCAGTGAATCGGGCAGTGTGGATGAATTGCCGAGCCAGCTCTTGGAATGGCAGGAGAGTATCCCAGAGTCAGAGGAGTCCCAGGATCAAGTGAGAGAAGAGAAATCTGCCATGGCCTTGAGGATGGCTCAGATTGAGGAGGAGAGAGAAGGTGACTTGTTTTATTTACAGTGTAATAATCAGATTTTGATATATATTTTACATGTGTGTGTGTGTGTCCACTGTGCTTCAGACACACCACCGTGACTCATTCCTGTGGTCATCAGATTTGTGTAATTACTGAAATTGCTTACATTTGCAATTTCTTTTTCCTTGTTTTTATGCATTCATCTTTTTTGTATCATTTTTATGAGTAGATGTGTTTTGTTTGCCATCCGAGCTGCTGCTCTGAGAGACTCCTTGAACTGACTTCAAAAGCTGATTTTCTGCGTAAGACAAAAATTATAAAAAAAAACCTTTTAGAAGAAGCTCCCCACTGAAATATGAAAGTTGTCTGCCTAGAGCAGCTGGTGTGGGGAGCTGTAGGGTTTATTTAAATTTGATGGATGAAGGTGGTGCTTTAGCAAGATGTATTTGAGATGGAGTTTGCTTTAAGAAATTCCTCATTAATTATACTGAGAATATTTAGTAATTTAGTGTCCCTTATAGGCCATCTGAATAAAGTTAACTAGCAGTAGCTTGGAGCTAGTTAAACATACTAAATGATCTACAGAAAAAAACCATTTCAACGAATCTTAGGTTTTACAGTTTCATTTCAATGAATCTCAGGTCTTACAGTTTGCTAAATTATTAATTATTCAGATGATGAGAAACTGATGCAGCATCTATTACAACTTATAAAAGTCTGGTTAAATTCCAGATAGTTTTACTGCCTTTTCCATGCCATCTGGTACTGGTATATTGTCACTTTTGCCCTCATAGTTAATTGTGTGGGGATTAATGACAAACTTTAATGCGCAGGGCCTACCATCGTAATTAATCCAGCGACTTAATTGGAGCCTTCTCTTCTTAATCTGCAATTGCAAATTGAGCACGGAAATGGGAAATCATTCAGGTTGAGTGTGTAAGCACAGAAATGCTTTAAGGATCACGACTCCCCGTTCTGAGGGATTTACACTCGAAGTGCTTTGCAATGGAAAGAAAATAACCTGAAGAGATCGAGTTGTTGGCTGTGGTGACTCCAGAGCCACACGAAATATGACCAGCAGTTACAAAACATCCCCTGCCTCAGTGCAGGTTTAATTTTGCCCTTTTTTTTTTCCCCCCTCCTTGGGATGAGCATGACCTTTTCTGTTTCTTTTTTCCCGCCGTTGCGCCTGGTGAGCCCTCAGCGCCCCTTCCCCCTCCACTCGTGCCCTGCTGTGGGATGTGGGGGGCCAGGGAGAGCAGTTTCCCATCAGTTTTGTGCATGCAGGTTCCTGCAGCAATGGCACTTTGTAAAGCACTGCTGCCGATTGCTCCAGCTCTTCGTCCCAGGAGTGATAAATCGCCAGCAGTGCCTTAGAAAACTTTGCCATTGATGGTCTGTGGTTCTCGGCGATACGTGTGACTGGGGTTTAACTGGAGTTTCTCCTGCCTTGCCATGCCTGTTTCTTCTTTTTTGCTAACTGAACCATCTTCTCATTTTTCTTTGTGGTAACAGCTGACTCCATATTTTGAAATTACCTGTATTTCTTGGCTTGCCACAAGTGGTTGTGGCTCAGAATGAAAGTCACTTCAGTGTTTTTAGTCGTACTGGAAACACAGCAATACTTAAAAATACCCCCCACAAAATTACATCGCATATATGACAATTTTCTTTTTTTTAGGCCGAATATGTGGGGAACTCTAAAAGCCTAAAGAGTGACAACATTAACTGCAGTTATAGAGTGGGGCTTGTTTCCCCTGCAAATCACTAAAGGTCGTGGTATTTAGCGTGGATGTAGGAAATACAGACACATCGTTACTTGAAATGCTGTGTGTGTCTGGAAAAAAGGTGTCCTGGGAAGTTTTGCAGGTTTTATGTTAAGTAGTTGCTAATGAAAAGCTCCCTAAGCTTTTGCACAGCATTGGAAAATTAATTTACTTACTGATTGTAATGCTCAGTTTAACTGAAATTTAACACTCCTCTGTGCTCTAAATTGTTCTAAAGGTCTGATTTCTGTGCTTTCATTTTTCACGTGACAGTGGCAATTTCATTGGGTTTTTTATTATGAAGTTCTTAGGAGCCTAAATATATTGGATTCTTAAATGACAATGACAAAGAGTTAAATTTTTATCTGAGTGTTTGCGTCTTGTGTCCCATCACTGACAGCTCTTAGACAGAGGTTTAAGGCCTGTCATCAAAATTTGGCGTTTATTTTACGGCTTTGAAAAACTAAGTATAGTGATAAAAACTATGGTACAATGATATAACTAAGTATAATGATAAAAATAAAATTTAGGACCCAGAAAACAAACAAAGGTGTGTAAAACAGGTGCTGATAAATTTACAGTGCAAGAAGCCAAAGTGTAATTGAAATCAGAAGTATAATCCAATTTAGCACTAAAAGGATCATTAATTGTCCTTTTTCCACTAATCTTTTCTGACAACACATTAGGTGTATAATTTGAAAAGATGACTGGAAGAATTTAAGTCTAGCAGGTGATCAGAGAATTGTGTGTTTAATGACATTTGTGGTGTCAGTAATCCTGGGACAACTCAATTGAGAGTATTCCCAGAGGAGCAGAACCTCCCAACAGTTCCTGCTGCTCACCTGACAGATGCACTGGCATAAGTTCTCTGCATTTTGTGGGAATTGATGTGGTTAAAATCAAAGCTGAGGTTGTCGTTACCTAATTAATTTAACTCCCAAAGTATGGAGCCACCTTTCCCTTCTTTCCCCTGGCTGAGCTGTCCTGTCTGCTTTGCATGAAATGTCTTGTTTCCTGATTTGTTGTATCACAAAACAGATGGGAATGTACTAGAAATGACAAATCATTTCTAACAATGAGCAGAATTCACTCCTAAGCTTTCGTATTCTCGGTTTATTCAGTGTGGTTTTTTTACTAGAGACTGTATTTTGTCTTAAAAAGAATGATGTTTCTAATTTGTGATGAGATGGTTTGGTGCCAGTTGGCAATGTAACATGTGCTTGTGACTCCCTCAAATTAGTTCATAGTAAAATCAAAGTTGGAAGGGACACGCCATTTCTATAAAAATCCATGTGATTTTTCAAATTTTGAAGGCATCCGCTGAAAATGTTGTGGTTTCTATCATACAAATCAGGTATATTTTAATCTGGTGAGTTGAATTAAGGTGTAATCTGGCGTGTTTATTGATTGGCCTTTTTTTTTAGTGTTGGTATAATCTCACCCTTTCCACTCTCCTGTGTCAAGGCTTCATTGAAGTGAAGTCAGACTTGAGTTTGCTTCTTCCTAATGAGCTACTCAGCCCTTAGTAATGCTGGAGGGAATTCACCACGAGGTGAAGGCAGTGGAGTTTAATCTTTAACCTTGTTCCTGTCACTCATTCATAGGGACTCCCCCCCTGTCCCCGGTCTCTGTTCATGTAGTAGTGTCTGATATAAATGTAAATGGTTTCCTGTGGCACAAAACTGATCGAGGATGACTGGTTCTTTCCTGGCTGCTCCGATCCAGCCATGGTCTCAGGGCAGCAAGAGCTGGAGGAGGAACTGGCCCCAGTTCAAGGCAGGCTGCAGCAGCCAAGGAGGAAGGGCAGTCACACCAGCAGGAAGCTCCAGGTGGGTTAAAAGAACTAAGAGTTTCTATTTTACCTGTATTTTGATAAAAATATGGAAAGTGCTGTTAAGTATGTGGTGCTTTGCACTTGAAAATATTAGAGGCTTAATGATACCAGTTAGTTAGACTTGGAAATGTTGGTGAATTTAATTGTGTGTAGCCAGAAGATGAGAATTCCAATGGCATCACACATCTCTGTTCCTGGAGTAGTGAGTCTGTTTAATTATACACTAGAAAAAAAAATCCCAAGCTCCTCTCTGGAGTCACTCCCATGCTTGAAGCTGTGTGCAATGCCTCGTGTGTTCAGGCCAGTTTTGGTTTAGATCAAATCTTTACAAATCTCTCTGTTAGTGGAGCTTCACTGAGTCATCAGTAAAAATCAGTGTCACTCCTTTCTGCTGGACTTATAGATAGTTGGTCCTGTAACTTGCCCCAAAAATTGTAACTTTTTGTAGGAATTTGGATGGCATTGCCGCATCAACAGACCATTTGAAGAGTGTAACTCTGATACTTCAGAGAATTCTACTTAAGCTGTGAAAGTCAGGGGTCTAATTGTAGTACCCAAACATAGTTACCCATTGGCCTCTCAGGTGCCTGAGACCTTAAACCTGTTCTAGACTTGGCTTTTTAGGAAATAATAGCTGGAAGCTGAGTGGGATGCTCTGATGTCCACAGCAATCCCAGATCTGTGCATTTAGGCCCCTGACTCACTTGCTGAGTTTTGGGCCTTTTAATTTGAAACTATACTTTTACTGACCAAAGTGTTTTGCCCTTCCTGCCTTTCTCCTTTAAATTCAACTCCCTTCTCCTGTTTTGTGTGTAGGAGGAGTACACCTTCGATGAGAAACAATGCTTTCAGGAGCTGAATGTCACCTCGGGTAGCACTGACTCAGCTGAGGGAGAAAACATGGGAGGTTGGTGGCCAGAGTCCCCCTCACCCAACGCAGGTGTGACAGCGACTGGGCAGTTTAGTAAAGCATGCACACCAGCATATCTGTATTTTGTGTCCACTTTTGTTTGCCAATTCGACTAACAGCCCATTTGTGGTGCATCCTAATCTTTGGTGGATTCTTTTGGCTTGTGTTTTGCCCCTTTTTCGTTTCGAAGCATGTGCGTGCTGGGTGAACTGCCCAGTGCTGCTTCAGAAGTGGAGTCGAGATGTGGCTGGGTCCTGGAATCAAATATCCCATGTGGCAAGATCATGTGGTGTTTTTTTGGGTTGTTTTTTTAAGTTCTGAGTCTTGTTCCTGTGATTGTGGTCCCAGTTTGTATCACAGTTACGTTGCAAAGCAGAGCTGCATCCCATTGCTGTTTGCTTTTAGTTTAAAAACACAAGTTTTGGGTTGTAATGCTGGTGTTTTTATATCAATGGTAAAAGCCGTGAATACATCTTATTGTTAAGCTGGAATAGGCTCACCTGCAAATTTGGATACACACCAGTTTATCAATAATTACTTAAGATCTGCTCCTGCAGGGAGCTAATTAATTGTGGCTAAAGTAACACGAGCCACACTATTGATTGTGTCTCAGCATAGTTGTGCCTCAGTATTACCAGCATATTCCTGCCAGGGGCTCTGAGTTCTTCAACTCTGCAACTTTTATTTTGGTTTTCAACAGTTTAGGGTAATTTTGCCATTTAAATTCTGGGGCTGCAGGGCCTCAGGCATTTCCACTAGAAATGGGTGAGATCTGAGTGTGCCCAGCTCTGGTGAGAGTCACGAATAAAAGTCTGAAACCATTTCTAGACTCCTGGAATTTTAGTAGAATTTTTCTTGAGATAATTTTCCTCTGATTTGAGTAGGTTTACGGAGTGTGGTTGAGGAGCTGGAATTGGAAAGAAATCAACTGCAGGAACAAATTCTTTTTCTGGAAGAGCGTTGCCAGGGTTTGGAAGACAGACTGCAGCTTCAAGGTAGAATGGAGGCTCTTCAGGTGAGCAAAACTGATGATGCAGGAGAATCATTTTATTCTCAGTTTATGTTCTTATAGAAAAAAAACGTCAATTTGCAGCTAAGAAAAGATGGCTGAAGCCTAATGAATGTCTCTTGATAAAGATCAGGAGTTAGATTTTGTTACATGAGATTTTTTGTTACTCCTGTCTTACATCCCTCAGGTTTTCTGTAAGTGTGTGTATTTAGTATTTGTATATATGTATGCACATTTCTAGAGTAGAAAATCAGTAATTTTTATATATGCATAATCTAAACCCCAGATATTAATCATATATATATATATAGAGTAATGTAATTATTCAGTGAAGGCCCTACAAAGAACAGTAAAAATTCTTTTCAAAGGAAAACTTTTAAGTTTAGTAAGTTTAATAAGACTGACAAATTACTGTGATAATTTGTGAACCTTATTTTCACTGACTTTAGCCACAACTGCTCTGTCTCAGACTCTTGGTTCCTTATTCAGAGTTCTTTATCTGCTGAGTTGCACATGCATAAAAAAGAATTAAAGGTTTTAAGATGCAAGACAAGCTTATATTCGTTATCCCTTGAGAATCTCGTAACAAAGCCTTTCAATACAGGTAACGTTTGGTGTAGAGGAAGAAGGGCAGCTATTGAGGGCGGTGCAGGTGTGTTCTGCCTCCTCAAATTCCACCTTCTTTTCATGAATGGTGACAAGTTTGCCATGTTTGTCCTATTTGCTGTTGATCTTTGATGTGTTTTGCTTTGTGGTTTTGATTGCCCTTGACTGATTTTTGTTTGTTTGGGATTTTTTGTGGTTTTATTTTTGATTTGGTGCAGTGGGTCTGACTAGAGTAGGAGATTTGTACTGTGTCTAAAAACAAAAACAAAACTGTGTGAATGTTCTTTTTCTCTGCTTGATGAGGGCTCTTCGTTGTGGTTTTGTTGCAGAATGAAAATGAATGTTTGCAAACTCAACTCACCCAGTTACGCAGCCAACAAATGCGAGATGGGGAGAAGCATCAAATGCTGGTCTCTAGCTTGAATGAGCAGCTCAAAGGGTAAAACTGAGGAGTTCTTACAGCCCTATGCATGATTAGCTTGCTTTGCTTTAAACTTCTAATGGGGTGTATAATCTAAAACACTTGAAGAATTACTTGATTCATGTTTTTGTTTGCAGTGTTGTTATTTCTGCCCTTGGAGGTTTAAATGGAAAGTGGGAAAATAATTACTGCTCTTAGAAAAATAATTTGGGGCTGGCGAGTCTAGAAAACTTGGTTTTCAAGATGCCTAAATGTTTTCTTAGATTGAGTGACAGAAACAGCTTCCTTGAGAATTCACTTGGTGAAAAAGAACAGAAGCTGTTGAGCACGACAGAAAAACTGGAGCAGATGGAAGCTCTGAGGAAACTGCTTCAAGAAAAGGATCTTCTCAACAAAGAGCTTGGTGAAAAGTTTGTGCACACTGAGCAGAAAGTAAGTTAAACTTCATGTTAGTGTTTGATTTATTAGAACCAATGAGCTTCAGCTGTTTTATGAATCTAAAGGTTTTTGCTGTGTTTTGGCCATTTTGTTCTTTTAAGTGCTTTCCCTCAAGTTTGGTGTAAGAATTTTTTAGACCCAACACAGCTTTGCATGAAAATATTGACATTTTATTGGAGTGATCGTTTGTTATTGTTTATTACTCCAAAGTGTAAACTTCACTGTTGTGTAAATAATATTTTAACTGGTGGAATCACAATTCGAATCTAATTCTGTGTATTTCTGTCACTTTTGAACACTTAAGCTGACTGAAGCCTTAAAGAAGTGCAGTGTGTATGAAGTGGAGAACACTGAGCAGAAAACAGTCATTGGTGACCTCACAGAAAAAGTTGCCACACTGAAGGAAAAGGTAACTCATAAAAATAAAGTAAAAAAAGAAATTTTGTGTTTGTTTGTCATGACCTGTTTAAATATCAGCAAAATAACATTTGATACACTGCCTGTATGCAAAAACAACCTGAAGATGAATGTGGTTATCTTGTGACTGTAGTTGGGTTACCTTTTTTATGTGGGGTGTAACTTCTGCTCTCCCTCTCACATGTTTGAAATGTTCTTGAAACATGATTTTCTTGGTGTTTAGACCTTGAAACAGGACAGCGTGGTGGAGTCGATGCAGCTGGACCTGGACCAGACCAATGAGGAGCTTGACAAACTCAATTCCAGCCATTTAGAGGAAAGATCTCAGCTCATTCAAGATCTCCAGAAACGTGAAAGAGAAATTGATAACCTCAAAGAGGCCCTGGCAGAGAAGGACAGGGAGGTGTCTGTCCTGTCTGCGAACATGACAGAATATTCTGAGCAGCTCGTGGTCCTGAAGCAGCAGGTGCAGTGCCAAGAGGAGGAGATGAGAGGGATGGAAGAGGCTTTGTCAAAGGCTGAAAGGGAAACTCACCTACTGAAGGAAGTCCAAAGAGCCGATGTGAGAGATGCGAGTGTGAGGATCTCTGTCCTTTCTGAGCAGAGCGACACCATGAGACAAGAGCTGGAGAGACTCAGAGCTGAGAATGAAGCCAAAACCAAAGAGAACGAGGAGTTAATAAGGCAGAGCACTGAGAACAGCGTGACAATTAAGGATCTCCGAGCTGAAATCAAGGCCAATGGTGTTGCCTACCGCAACAAACTGGCAGAGTGCGAGTCACAAATTACTTTGCTGAAAGAGCAAATTAGTAAATCGTCTGAAAAGCTACAAGAGAACGAGGACAAACAAAGAAAAGAAATGGAGTGCTTGAAATCTCAGCTCGAGGAAAACAATGCTCTAAAGGAAAAATGGGACAATTTGCTTAAAGAGAGAGAAAGCAAAGCACAGACGCTTGAAAATGAGTTAAAATCAGTTAAAGAATCATACAATAACCTGGTGTTGGAAAAGGCTGAGTTATCCAGGAAACTTACAGAACATGCTGAACATCAGGAAACAGTTAAAAAAGAGTTGCAAGAGAAACAAGCTCTTGTCATTTCATTAGAGCAGAAACTTGGGGAATTGAGTGGAGATCTGAAAGCCAAAGAGACGTGTTGCACAGAACTTAATAACCAATTAAATGAAATACATAAACAAATTAACAAACTGGAAATGGAGACACAGGGGAGAGCCTCAGCTAATAACCAGCTCCAGGCAGATCTTGAAGGGAAGCAAGAAAAACTGGCAGAGCAAATAAAAGCAAATGAATGCCTGAAAAAAAGTATAGATACAATGAAAAAAGAAAAGGAGCAGCTAATCAGAGAAAACGAGGATTTGTCCAAACTCCTGGATGTCAAAGAGTGTGAATTGCAAAAGAAAACCCAGGCTGTGGCAGAAATGGAGAATAAATTATCTGTTAGCGCTGCTGAGTACGAGAAAAGCCTTTCAGCTCTGAATGGTGATAAAAACGCTCTGGCAAAGGAGATTGAACAACTTTCAGCAGCTGCCGAGCAAAAGGAGAGCTCAGTTGCAGAACAGCTGCGGGAGAAAACAAAGGAATGCGATGTGCTGGCTGAGCACTTGTCTCAAAGCAAGGAGCAGGCCCAACTGTTGCATGAACAAGTGCAATCACTGCTTATTCAGCTGAAGGACACTAGGGATGAAGGAATAAAGAAAGAGGAAATTTTAAGTAACAAATTATCTGAATGCAGCGGCCTAATGCAAGAGCTCAGCCATAGTAAGGAAAGGAATTTACTCCTGCAGGAGCAAATTGAAAGCTTAACTTCGGATTTAGAAACTGCAAACAGGTCTCTGGAAGAGAAAAAGCTTCAAAATGGTTCGTTGTGTAAGGAAGTGGAAGAGACTAAGCTTTGTGTCGTGGAGTTGCAGGGTGAAATTAGAAATCTTAAAGACGAAAAAACCAAGTTATCTCAGTTGGTAGAGGAAAAAGACGTGGCTGTGAAAAATCAGAGTGCAGAACTCGAGAAGTTTCAGAGACAAGCTTCTGAAAAAATGGAAGAGAGTACAGCCTTAAATAATCAGCTCCAGCAATTAAGCACAGCCATGGAGGTGCTTAGGCATGAAAAGGAGGACTTTTCAAACTTACTGGGCGAGAAGTCACGTGAATGTGAATCTCTTCAGTCTGAAATTGCTTCAGCAAGGCAGCAAGCACAGGCAGCAGCTCTAGAAAATGAAAAATTGAAAGCAGACATTGAAACAGTTAACATTACGGTAATGAAAAAGTCAGAGGAAGTAGCTGCTTTAACTTCACACTTGTCCCAACAAAATCATCATATTTTAGCTCTGAAGGACGAAATTGACGGCCTGATGATTGAGAAAGAAAACTTAAAAATGGCCTGTGAAGAAAAGGGAACTCTACTTTCTGAAAAGGAGGCTTTGATTCAGCAAATGAAAGACAAAGTGGCAGGAGAAGGGCAGTACATGCAAATAATTTCAGATCTGCAAAACCAAATACAAGCCCTGGGTTTTGAAACCAGCCAGCTCAGGCATGCAGTGCAGGAGAAAGAAAACGAATGTAAGAGGCAAGCCCAAGAATTAAAGTTATTAAAAGATAAATCTGAAGAATCTGATGTACTTAGGGTTCAACTGTCTGAGAATATGGAGGTTATTTCTGACCTTCAGTGTCAGCTTAAAAATGTGACAGAACAGTCATCCCAGTTAAATGATTCAATTGTACAGAAAGATGCATCTTTAAAACAAAAAGTAGATGAATACATCAGTTTAAAAACAGAGCTCTCCAATGTACAGGAGTCTTGTGTTTTGCAGGAGAAACAGTTCCAGCTTTTAGCATCTGAAGCAGAACAATTAAAAGGACTCGTTTCAGAAAAAGAATTGGCCATTAACAATATTTCAGTTTTCAGTGAGAATTTAAAGATGCAACTTCAGGAGACAGAGACTGAATGTGAGCTCTTAAAGAAAAAGGTAGTGGAGCTAGAGGAAGCAAAAGTGAATTTCCAGAAAGAAATACAGCAGCAGCAGAGTGTAATAACTGAGATGGACCAGTCCTTATCAGAAAAGGAATCTTCTCTGACAGAAAATGAAAGTCTCCTCAAAACTCTGAAGGAGAAAGTAAGGAAAGATGAAGAGAAGACAAATTTACTTTCTCAGCTCCAAAATCAGGTGTGTGAACTAACACAAGAACTTCAGAAATCTAAAGACCTAGTCCATGAGAAAGAAAATGCACTTTTAACTCTTCAGGAGAAAATTGAAGCACAGTGTGAACGGAGAACTGAGTTGAACGCGGCTCTGGGGAAAAAAGAAGAAGTTATTGCTGGACTTTTAAATTCCCTGAAGGAGAAAGATGCCAGTGTCCAGTTGGCAGAGAGCAACGTTAATGCTCTTACCAGTGAGATTGAGGTTCTCAGAGAAAAATTAGAGAAAAGTGAAGCAGCCATGAAAAAACTTACTGAGGAGCTTCAGGAAAAGAATGAGAAGCTTGATATCAATCAGAAAACAATTGATTCATTGACTGTTGAACTGGACTCTCTTAAAAATGAGCACCAGAAGGCACTGGACCAAATAAACAGACGAGAACAAGAGCTGCAGCAAAAAGAACTGGCTGTGGAGTCTCTGCGTGTGAAGTGTGCTGAGCAGGAGGAGAACTTGCAATGTTTGAGGTTAGAGCTGAACAGCGTAAATTCCAAATCATCTCAAGAGGGCCATGACAACGCTGTGTTGATAAATAATCTGCAGTGTCAGGTGGAGTCTTTAGAGAAAGAAAAACATACGTTACAAGAAGATGTTAACAAACTGATGGCTGAAAACACGCGATTTACGGCGTCTCAGAGCGATCTGCAGAAGAAATTGGAAGATCTCCGAGGCATCCAGGAAAAACTCGAGACCAGTGAGAATTATTCAAGGATGCAGATAGATGCTGTCAAACTGCAGATGAAGACTGAGAAAGAGAAGTTACAGATGCAGGTTAGTGCCAAGGGTGAAGAGCTTTCTAAATTAGAACTTAAATGTGAGGCTCTAGAACAAAGTCTGCTCGAGTCAGAAAACAAATGGGTGATGGAACTTGGCAGGGCAAATTTGGAGAATAATGATCTCGCTGAGCAATTGAGCAGTTTAGAAAGTGAAATGAAGTCAAAGGATAGTGAAATCCAGTCTTTGCAGCAAGAGAAGTTAACTCAAAGCTTGTCTCCATTGCTTGCTAGTAGGTTTTTATGTAAGGAAACGAAGGCACAGACTTCAGAGTCTGAACTGCAGCCAACTGATAGTAAAACTCAGCTGGAAAAATTCTCCGCTCTGATAAATTCTATTTTGAGCAAACAAACGGAACGAGAACAACTGCAACTGGTGCTTTTAGAAAAACAGAAAGAAATAGATGCCATGAAAGAGGAATCAAAAAGTGTGGAGTCGCTTCAGAAGCAGAAGGAGATGCTGCAAAATGACATGGAAAAGATGAAGGGCAAATACACCTCTGAAATGGAATGTCTGTCACAAGAAATGTTCACACTCAAGGAAACATTATGTGAACAACAGTCTGTCTTGCAAGAAAAAGAAAAGTCCTTTGCAGAAATTAATAAGCAGGTTGTGTTTCTTCAAGACAGGCTAAATAAATCAGAAGAAACAGTAAGAGCTAGTCAAGAAGAGCTACAGGTTGAAGGTAAAAAAGTAGCAAATCTCCTTGAGGAAATGGAGGGAAAAGATCAACTCATCAAAAATTTAACTTCCCAGGTAAATCAGCAAAAGAATTTGATCTCTGGTCTAAGCCAGCAACTGAAAGAAAAAGACAGTTCTGTTACCCAGGTGATGGAATCATTGTCTACTGAAATGCTGAATTTTTCTGAGGAGAAAAATGCCTTAAATTCCAAACTGCAAGACCTTGAAGCTGTTCACAGTAATTCTGTAGCAGAGCTGAACCGAGTAGTGCGGGAACTTGAGGACTGTAAGAAGGAACTGGAACATAATCAGGTTTTGTTAAACAGTAGAGAAGCAGAGCTTAAAGATTTAAAGCATGAAAAAGAGGAGATGCAGTTTAATCTTGAGAAAATGGGCAAGGAAAAAGAGAATCTGAGAGCCAAATTTCAAGCAGTGTTGATACTAAGAAGAGATCTAAAGCAGAAAGTTGGAAAACTAGAAAAGAGTGGACAGGAAGAACTAGAAAAAGAGCAAAAAAAAGCAGAGGGGCTGTTGGAGAAAGTTAATGAGTTAACAAAGAAGCTGAAACTAATTGAAGGGCAAAACAATGATTTTGAGTCTCAACTCAGAACTTTGAAGAAACAACTTTCAGAAAAAGATGCCAAAATAACTCATTTGACCAACATTTTATCTTCAAAAGCTTCCTATTTAGAGGAACTTCAGCACAATATCGCAGAACTAAATAATGTCATTGCTGAAAAACAGCGTGTTTGTGAGCAGAACCTAAAATCTTCAGAGGAAAAGGACCTCAGGATTGCCCACATGCGATCTGTGCTCGATAAAAAAGCAAGTGCATATCAAAAGGAACGTTCTCAGCTGCTCTCAGCTCTTGAAAAGGTGAAGTCTGAACTTAAGAAGAAGGAGGAATCATTGAAAAATTGCAGTTTAGAAGAGCCTGAGTTAAAAGAACTAAGAAGTAATTATGCAAAACTTGAGGAGGAAACAGAAATGTTAAGGAAAGAGTTGGGAAAAATATTGGTGGGATTTGGTGATGAAAGAGAAGAGACAGTCAACTTGGAGTCTTTGGGACTGCAGGAGAAGTGTTGGGGCAGCTTGTTGGAGGACGTAAAGCAGCTGCAGAAAAAGCTGAAAGGGTATGAGGCTGAAACTGGAGATCTTAAGACAGTGCTTGAACATGTGAATAAAGAGAAGGAAGAACTTAATAGAAAGGCTGAAGAGGATTACAAGAGGAGCCAGGAAGAGTTGCAGAGGTCGAGAGTAGAAGCTGAGAAGGAGGTTGCAGGAAAGAATGAGGAAATTGAAGCATTGAGACGTTCGCTTGCGGATTACAAGGATAAATTTGATCTGGAAAAGGAATTACTAAACCAAGCTGTGAAGGAAAGTGAAAAGGAAACCCACAGCTACAAAACAGCACTGGAAGAAATTAAGAGTGAAAAGGAGGAACTTCTCAGCTGTTTGGAAAAGTCCAGCTTGGAACTAATGAATATGAAAAAGGAGGTAGAACACTTCAGTAAAGAAAACAAAAATCCTGTGACAGAGCTGTGTCTGCTGCGTGAGAAGGCTGAGATGAGTGGGCCGGTGGTGTCTGGCAAAGAGCTTAAGGAAGAAAATGATACTGAAAAGGAATTGGGAAGGTTTGGTTCAGACAGTAATTCCCTTCAAGGAGAGGTAGAAGGTAAAGGCACTGGTTTTCAACTATCAGAGACTGATTATTCTGGAAAAACTAAACTGAAGGAAGCAACAGAATGTGAAATGCACAAACAAATGCCTTTGATGGAAGAGCCGCTGGCAAAACCTGCAAATGTAAATGATTCTAAACCCCAAGAGCAAAGAACTGTAACAGACGAGAAATCCAGAGAGCGCCTTCAGAGAAAACTACAGGCAGCTTTGATATCGCGTAAAGAAGCCCTGAGAGAAAACAAATGTCTGAAAGAACAGATTGATCAGCTGCTGAGGGAAAGAGAAGAACTGGTGAACAAGACAGGGGTGCTGGAACACTTGTTAGAGGTTGGCAGACAAGAGCAAAGTTTGAGTGCTGTTGCTCCCTTGTGTGGAGAGGAGAACCTTGTTTCTGAGAATGCGAGGCTGCTGACGGAGAACGAAAACCTCACGGCGGCCTGTGAAAGTCTGAAATCCACCATGGAGTCCATAGTTCAGGAAAAAGAGGCCTTTTCTTTCCAGCTAAATACCTTAAAAGATTCTCAGACAGTTGAATTGACAGGTTGGAAAGCCAAACATAGCGAATTAAAGCAGGAATATGAATCACTCCTTCAGGCGTATGAGAATATCAGTAGTAAAGTAGCAGATATGAGGCAAGTTATTGATCTCAGTAGGAAGGAGAAGCAGGAGGCTATTCAAAGACTCAGGGAAGGAGAATCTGAGAAGGAGGCCCTGGAGAAGCATTTACAAAATCTCATGGATGAAAATGAGGTTATTAAGAGTCAACTGAAAGAACTTGGCGAATCCAAGCAAGTGGAAGTCGAGGAGTTGCAAAGGAAAGCAGAAAGGCAGATCCGTGAGCAGGAGGCAAGGATGCAGGAACACCAGGATCGTCTTCATGAGCTCACTGAACAGAACCACCAACTGATGGAGGAAAACGAACTGCTGAAACAAACCTCTGAAAACTTAAAGCAGGCCTTAGAGAAAATTCAGAATGAGAATGACACCCTTCATAATGACATCACTGTAACCAAAGCAGCCTTGGGGGAGCTCCAGGTTCAAATGGAGGTATACCAAAATGACACGCAGTGTAAAATCAGTGATGCGTTATGTGAGAATGAATCATTGTTCAAGGACATTAATGTGTTAAAGGATAAACTCTCTGAAAAAGAACAAGATGTGCTTTTTCTAGAACAGGAAAGAAAATCAATTTCAGAGAAAGCGCAAGAAAGCGAAAGATGTTTGGCCCATAAAAATCATTGCCTAGCAAAGCTGGAGGTGGAATGTAAAAATCTTGCACAAGAAATTGTTAGTCTAAATGAAAAGGTTAAGATTTTAGAGGATGACAAATGTCTGTTACAGGAAGAATTAGAAAATGTACAAGAAAGCTCTTACAAAGTCAAGAATGAGAGAGAATTTCTTGAGACAGAGTTGCTTAATCATGTTAAAAAAGTTGATCATCTTACTGATAGAATGAAATCAGCACAGGTACAGAATAACTTGCTGTTACAGCAGCTGGAGGAGTTAAAGGCAGAAAAATGTAACGTGGTTAAAGAAAAGGAAGAACAGCAGCTCCATCTTGTGAAGGTGTTTGAGGAGAAGGTGAAAAGTGCTCAGAGGGATAATAATGGAAGTAAAAACAAAACAAAAGAATTGCAAGAACTCTTAAAGGAGAAACAGCAGGAGATCAGCCATTTGCAAAAGGATTCTATAAAGTTCCAGGAGCTGATCCTTGACTTGGAAAGATCTGTGAAACTGTCACAGTCAAAAAGTGACAAATTGGAAAAGGACTTGAGTAATACGTCAGAAAAGCTGATGAAATCAAATGAGGAAATACATCATCTTAAGGGGAAGCTTTCGACACAGATGGACTTGTTGGGTCAGTCCAAGAATGAAATGGAGAGGCTTAAAGATGAAAATCTGAACTGGAGGAAAGAACTTCAGAAGAAAGAAGACCAACTGCAACTCCAAAAGAGAGACTATGAGAGACAATTGGAATTTCATCTTCAACAATTGAAATTGCTTCACAAGAGGGAATTTGCAAACCTAGAAGAAAGACATGGTGCCCTTGAGAGAGAAAAAGATCGGGCAGTTACTGAGATTGAGGGTTTGCAAGAGGAAATCAGCACTAAGGACTCTCAAAATAAGCAGCTCCAAGCAGATTTGAATGCAGCCTTGGCACGATTGGCTGCTTTTACAAAGTGTATGTCCTCTCTTCAGGATGACAGGGACAGGGCCCTCACTGAAATGAAAACCTGGGAGCTGCAGTTCAAAGAGGCCATCCAAAATAAGGAGAAACAGTTAGAGGACAGTAATAAAAGAATAGTGGCCCTACAAGATGAATTGAAAGATAAAACTACTCAGATTCAAGAACTGAATATCAAATATTCAGTGGTAGAGGAAACAAAGGATGAACTGTATTTGAGGCAAAAATCTGTTGACCTGCAGCGCTATGAAGAGCTCTGCAGGATAAAGGAAGAAAACACCTTTTTTTTTAACAGACAGCAAGAGTTGGAGAGTCTCCTTCAGTCTAAAGAAGAAGCTTTGCAAGCACTCCTTAAAGAAAACAATTCTCTTAACCATCTCATAGAAAGTAGTAAAAGTACAGGAAGAGAGATAAAAGCTCTGGAAAGCAATTTTACCAGACAGGAGGAAGAGTTGCAGCAGCTTCTAGCAGAGAAGGAAAAAATGAGTGCTGAACTGCAAAAGCAGGTTACCATTTCTGAGCAAATGAAGGTCATGCTAAATAATAAAGATAAAGAAATCTCCTTACTCATTTCTTCAAAAGGCGATGAAATATCGGACTATCTGACTCAGGTACAGGCTCAACACAGAAATCAAATCAAAGAGTACGAGCTTCAGTTGAGGTCTTTGCAGATGGAGTGTCAACAGGCTGTGGAGTCCCGTCAGAGGATGGAGAATGAGCTGAGAAATCTCGAGGTGAGGGCAGAAAAAGCAGGACAAGATAAGGCTGCGATTGCCAGTGAAATAGATGCCTTTAAAAAATCAATGTCATCTCTTCAGAACGACCGGGACGATCTTTTCACCAAATACAAAGAACTGGAACATCTCCACCAGGATGTCTTAAATCAGAGGGACCAGCTTCTAGTTGGCAATGCGAGTGAGAATAACGCTCTGAAACAGGAATTAAGGGTACTCCTCAATCGGATAGATGACCTGCATTCTGAAAATGCCATGCTGAGTGCACAGCTCATAAAGTACAGGGAAGATCTTAACCAGGTTCTGTCTCTGAAAGACCATCAGCTGAAAGACTTACTCAAACAGAAATTGGATTGCATTAAAAGCCTTGAGCGTGAAAAGTACGATCTTCAAAAGCAAATAAAAGAAATGCAGCTTTGCAGTGAGCTGCAGAAGGGGACTGCTGAGTCTTTGGAACGTGAAAATAAAAAATTGGCATCTAAAGTAAGTGATTTAGAATCTCTGATTGCCTCGTTAAACAAAGAGAAACTTGTTTCTGAGTCTGGAGAGAAACTGGTAACCAGTGATGGTGTTCAGAAAAATGAATCGAATGGACAGCATGGAGAAAATGTTCAGAAGAAGGTTCAAGAGCTCCAGAAATCCAGAGGCAGGAATGCAGGTGAGGAATACAACAGGACTCTGTTGGCACTTGAAGATGGAGTTAAACCTGATGCTTCTGCAGAGAAGATACTGCTGGAACTTCAGTCTCAAAACAGTGAGCTGAGGAGCCAAAATGAGGCCTTTGGGAAAGCCATGACTGCTCTGCAGAATGACAGAGATCGCATCCTAGAGGACTTAAAGGTGCTTCAGAGCAAATCCACATCTGAGGTCAAGGCTGAGAAAAAGAGAGGAGATGAACTTGAAGCTGAGTTGGAGGCATTTAAATTACATCTCAGAGGTATCCTCCAAGAAAATCCTTTTCTACCTCAGAGCATCTTCGATGCTGCAGATAAGATGACACTCGTTGAGATTGCTGATGGAATTGGAAGTGTCTGTAGGACTTTAGTCAGTCGGGACATGGAGGTGAGCAGGCTCTCAGCTGAGTGTGGGAATTATGCCCAGCAGATTGAAGCATTTTCCAAGGCTATGGCCAGTCTCCAGGATGACCGAGACAAACTGCTGCAGGAACTCGGCCATCAGAAGGTAACTTCTGACCCCACACAGGGCACAGCTTCATTTCCCATTGATTGCGGCAGCATCAATGAGAGAAATTGTGTGAGTGTGCCTCAGAACATTAGGGAAACTTTGGTAAGTTTTAATCAGCCACATCACTTTGTGATGCTCTTGTTTGTGGAGGGAATGCTTAGAGGTATTATGGGTTATGAAGTTTAACTTTGTAGGTTGGGTGAGTGCTGAGGGAGCACTGTGTGAGCAGAGAAGGCGTGTGTACAATTTTGAGAGTTCATTATCCTGTGAAATGGAGCAAATGGGGAAAACAAGTTCTGTAATTAGAGTTCTAGCACTAATCAAGCTTTCACTGTAGAGTTTCACTCCAGTTCACTAATGATGTTTATTAAATGTAGGCTAAAGAAGGAGCCAACCTTGCAGCTGTTGAAATATCAAAACTGAAGACCAAGGTTGATGATTTGGAGAAGGCACTGCATCAGACAAAAACCTTCCAGGCAGAAACCGAGAGAGAGATCACATCATACCAGAACGAGCTGGCTGCATTAAGGTATACGTGTTAAATTTAAGTAGTGCATGTGCTTCATGATTAGAATTCATGAGTGACTGCACAACTTCACATAAAACTGATGTCCAGAATTACGTGTAGTTTAGCAGTTTAAAAAATACCATTATTTATTTCAGAAACAGCAGTAAGTGCAGCTTTATCCTTTTCATTGATTTGTATGTGGTGTGCAATTATTTTAACATCTGATATTTTATGTTCAGAATGGAAAAAAGCCTCCTGCTCTCCGAGTCCCAGGCACTGAGAAATCAGTGTCAGGTCTCAGTTGCTGAGAAAGACCGACAGATTGCAGAGCTGCAGAAGCTGCAACAAGACATGATTGTTAAGAAATCAGTCCCTGCTGGCAGCAATTATCCAGTCAAGGTAAAGAATTGGAATGTAAAATGGGATGTGTCAGTTTACTCTGTCAGATTTGCAACCTGCTTCTCAAAAGAGAACCAGACAGCCCATGGTAGTAACTGTGTGAGTTGCTATCGTAGTTTAGTTAAATACTAAGAGGAAAAAGTGAAAATTAAATGGCTTTTTTTTCAGTTTTATTTTGGCAGCAACCTGTTTTCAGGGCCAGGGTTTTTAAGAGGATCAAAATAGAGCTTGGCAGTTCACATTGATAACGAGATCCACAATTTGTATGGGAGATCCACAGGAGTTTTAAAGCTCTGATAAAGTTCATTCTTCAGAGCCTACATCAGTGTGTAATCGTTACAGATTAGAACAGAACCTAACTGTGGAGGGAGAAAAGGGAGCTGGGCCTAGTGGAAGTGTTGTTGCCCTTCCCTGAAGCAGCTGGAGTTGGCTTTTGCAGGAATGAAATACTGGATTTAGAAAGGCAGCAGCTGACACCCAGTCTGCCAAATTGCTGATTGCTTGTGTAAACTGTCATTAAAGCTTCAAGGAAAGTGTTATTTTAGAGTAATATTCTTATTTACCTTAAGCAGCATTCCTTTTAATTTCATTAAGAACATTTTAGTTGGTCAAGTTTGTGTTTTGTATGCTGTTAGTTTTCTGTGATTCCAATCACAAATAAGAGCTATGGAACAGTAATATCTGTGGATAAGGGAGTATTTTCTGTGGTAGAAATCTTGTTTCAGGATTACGTGGGTATATAGATTTCATAAAGTGTTAAATAAAGAAGACCAAAGCTATAAATTGATGATAGTCAGGTGCATTTTTCCTTTTCAGAACGGGCTCTTTCAGCTTTAAATTCCTATTTACAAAATAGCTGTTTCACAATTTGTGGATACAGTACATTCTGAGCTTGAAAATAATTTTTGAGGTGTTTTATATTATGTTTCTGTTTTCCTGCCATTTTTTGTGCCTCAGACTATTTGCAAATTAAGAATTAAGTCGTGCTGCCTTTTCGTGATTATTTTTAACTGTTTTTTAATTCAGGTATTTAAGTTGAAAACACTAAGTAGAAGATGGCTTTTTGAGTATCAAGTCTCTTGTAAATGTGCTATTAAGTTGTGAGAAGGAACTTAAAGCTGTGGAAAGAAATTCTCTGTCGAGGAAGCTCTCTAATGTTGGAATTGTGTGTCATTTAGGGATCTCCTGTACAATTTACCCTAAATATCCTGATATTTCTTCAAGGCTTTGGAAACTGCCTCCCTTGCTGGGAGTGGAGATGCAGCAGAGGAAATCAGACGTGTCTTGGCCGAGAAGAATCAGCTGCAGAATGAGCTGCAGCGCTGCCTCCAGGAGATCCACCAGAAGGACCTGCATTTCCAGCAGATTAATTCCAAGGTAACTGGGAACAGCTCTGATCTTCCATATCTCATGTCAGGCTGGGCTGGGGTTACATAGATAAATTGCTAAATTGGTGGTGTCCTGCATGACTGACAGGTAAATTTAAACTTTAAAACTTAGATTCTTCAAAACAACCCTGTGGGCTCAGACTAGAAATTGCAAATTCAATGTTAGCTTTATCTTCCTGGCTGGCTCTTCTGGTTTATTTGACTGAGAGGTTAATTTGACTCTGCATTCCGAGGATATTGATGGGGCACTGCTGAACTTCTACTCAGACTCAAATATTTTTCATTATAGGCAGAAACAGTTTGAACAAGATTTTACCTTCTGGTTTGGGTGTTTTGATAACAGGGGAAATCTCTCCTCAGGTTTCATTATTTCCTCTCATAAAAGAGCCAGTTAAACCTCCACCAAACTCTGAGAAAGCTTGTGCAGTTTTGAAACAGTAGGATTCAAATCTGAAGGAAATTCCTGGAGGGGCTAATTCCTAATTTTTCATGATTTCCATGTGAATTTCTTTGAGGCTGTGCAGTCAGCAGAGGAGAATGCTGTCCTGTCTGCCCAGTTGAAGGCTCTTTCTCAGACTCTGAGGGATAACCAGCTTCATTACACTGACCTGCAAAATCGTTATTTGAGACTGGAGAGGGAATATCAGTCAATGCAAGTGACATCTTTCCAGGGCTCTGTTCAGGTAAACAAACACATGGAAATGTTTTTTAGGTGTTTTTTTTTTCCTCTGTGCTTATGCATTTCTGTTTTTCATGTGACTTTTGTGATCTCTTAGTTTTTGAAAAGCCTTCCTATACTGCCTTGGTTATTCATTAACAATCAATTAATACATGCTTATGGCTTCTTTAATGGAAATAGAGATTTAGCAAGTAGAAAAATGTTGACTGGCTTTTCCTCCCTACCCCTTAATATTTTGTAGGATGAAACTAGAGCAGAAGTTCCCCCCGGAGCGCCACGGGAAAGATCTGGGATTATTGTTGAGATAGACAATATGGAGCTAAATGAGCTCAGAAAAAGGTCAGGACTCAGAACATGTATTAGCAATATTGTTTTCCTGACAGCTGTGTTGTGAGTGTGAAAGTAATGCTTTTCTATCCCTCTGAGGCATTTGTGTGGAGAAGGGGAAGAAGTGGATTTACAGTGGATTAAATAAATCATAAATCATATTCTTGGATTGCCATCTGTGGTCGAGTTTTGTACCTTTATATGTAATTATTGGTGACTTTACTTCAGTGTAAAGCTAAAGAATCTCATGATAATTTAGTCTATCACAAAAAGGAAAACTTTTTGATAAAAAAGAGCAAGAAAGTGTAATTGTTTATGTTCACAAAATATTGATTTGAGGTTACATCTCGTCCCAGGCTTGCAGAGACTGAGCAGCAATATGAGTCAGTGCAACAGGCTCTCTCACAGCTGACAGAAACACTGGCAGAGGAGAAGAGGATGAGAGAAGCTGCAGAAGAGGCTCTTGGACTCTCTGAGGAAAGAAGTAACAGGTAAAACATAAAATACCGTGGCAGATTATTTGTTTGCCTTTTAGCTTTAGTGAGGTCACTGATAGGTTTTCCTGTGGTGGTAGATTTGTGAGCAAGTAATAGAACAAACAGAGAATAGAACCTGCCTGTGTGTACACAGTGCCTGAAGCAAGGAAAAACTATATAAAAAAGTTAACTTGAGCTGTGGATCAAAAAGGTGTTATGGGCTTTGGTTTTTTTTTTTTCCTTGACTTAATTTCACCTGTTGGACTTGGTACTCAGTGGTATGTCTTTTTTTCCAAGTTAGAAAAAAATAATCTCACAAATCCACTGGTCAGATTTTAAATACCACTGTCCTTTGGCCTGCATAAGATCCCTCACAGCCATCATCTGAAAATTCAGTCAGCTCGTGATGGTGGGAGTTACTCTGAATAAATGAAAACACCTCAAGGGTAGATATAAAATAGAGTGAAAAAGGTCTGACAGCATAAAGTGAGTCTGACTGCTTTGTGTGGGGACTTTCCCTTAGTAATGTAAATGTGCAAAATAATGTTTTTTATGAAAATTCAGTCCTTGAGATAATTCCACCCTCCTTCTCTCCCTTGAATTTTCCTGTAGGTTTGAAATGAGCGGTTACAGGTCTGTCTCCAGTGAATACACCGTCCAGATGGAAGCTGAGGAGGAGAGGGAAGCCTTAATCATCAATCCCAGTGAACATGTTGTTGTGAGAAAGGTGAGGAAATGGAAGCTTTCCAGACCCCTGGATTACCAGCATGTTCTATCTTGCTGGTTGCAGACTAGATTGAAACAACACAGCTCATGATCTCCTGCATTATATCACCTCCTTTTTTCTGTCTTCCCTCTGCTGTACCTTGTTTTCAATTGTCATTCATTCCATGGAATCAGTGACTGGGAATTGTCCTCTTTGTATTTAAGCACCGGGGTGAGGCAGGTTCTTGTCTAATCTGCCTGGTCTCTGAAAAGCTGACTGAGGTACTTTGTCTCATGGGGATGGACAGGCCATAGAGATGTGGTTCAAAGCAGCTGCTTTGCTTCTGAAACTACATTTTCCTGAAAAAAACATCCTTAATTTCTTTCTGTTCGGGCTGTGAGTCAAATCCGAGCAGCTGTGTAAACCATGCCATAAAACACATCGCACATGCCAAAATTGAAATGGTAGCAACCGTACTTGTACTACACACGTGGCCATTAAATAAAGCGTGTTTACATTTAATTATACGCATACACAAAATGCAATATGCATATTCACCTCTAGCCTGTGATGTAATGGCATAATACACAAATACCTTGATAGATACCTTTATTCCTCTCCCTTTGTAATAATGCTGGGGTTTTGGCTTGTAAATAATTCATGTTTACAGCCTCTGCTGTGGCAGAGGATTATAGTGCTTCAGGAATCCAAGCTGCAGTGGAGCTTGTCATTTATCTATTTCTATGCCGTTTTTTCTTTCTCACCCAGATGAAAGGAGGAGCCCTTTCCTTGCGGAGGTGGCTTCGAGGGCGAAGCCTTTACTGTTCCAAGCTGCTGACTTCCCGGGCCAAATCCCGCTATTTATTCCTCACCTACCTGCTCACACTGCACCTCGTCGTCCTCCTGTGCCTCACTGGTGTCCTCTGAGCACGCTGCGTTTCCCGGGTGGATTGTTCTTGTGGTGTGCCAATTTAGGGTGGTAAACTCTTCACATGCTGCTGGTACTCTATGCACTGGACACAGTTGTACATATCCTCGTGACACTACACGAATCTTGAGCTTCTCCAGTGAAATATCCCTGTATCCCACTCGCTCCAAAGTTGACTTGAATCGCTCTCTGACAGCGGAATATTATATTTGCTAAGGAGAAAATATTCCCCTCTGCCCTCTAAAGAAAACTGCTGCATACGAGTTATTTAATATGGTTTGTGAGGACATACTGATTGGTTACTACTGAGAATGGGTTGTAAATGCTATCTTTTCTATACAAATTTTATTTTAAGAGTTAAAGTATAAGTTTTAAAGGAATACGTATCAAGCTATCACTGTATATTGGCTTCTTGATTATAACAAGAAGTTTTACAGAGTGCAATAAAGCAAGAACTACTGAACTCTTGATTTTCTTCAGTTGGTGTTGTTTTTTTGGCTGGAAAATAAAAGAATTAAGAAGGTTGTTCTTTGCTGTTCTGTTGGTAAAGCCTGGCAAGGTGCAAGAATCTGCGCGTGATAATGAGGTAAGTTGATGATCAAAGGCTCAGTAAAGCAGAATTGAGATGATGTAAAGAAATGTCTTCAAGTTCTTAGTCTCTTTTTTGTAATTTTTTTTCCTCTAAATTTTGAGGGCTTTGGTTGGGTTTTTTTTAATTTACTTGCCCTTCTTGTCTTGGTGGGGTTTAGTTACTGCCTGTCCCTCAGCTGCAGAACACCTGAAATTCAAGCTTATAAAGACAAAACCTTACGTATTTCACATGTTTGGGCTTCAACATATAAACGAATAAATGGCACTTTTTGAACTAAGAATCTTCTGGGAACAGGAAAAAACACTGTAGGTAAATCCTGTGAAAAGGAGCTGGATTTCCATCCATCACTGGACATCCTTGACATCAGGTCAGTTGGTACCAAAATGGAAGTGCTGCTTGGTTTGGGGGGGCTGGTTTGTTTTTTTTTGTTTTGAGGGGAAAAAAAAAAGCCCAACTTGAAAGAAACTAAATAAAGAGTAACTAAATAAGTAAATCTAGAGAGATTGTGAAGTTTTAATTTGTAAATGTTATTCTGTGTGCCTGATACACTGCACTAATGTTGGTGTAATGTCTTTTGCAGGGTGTTTTAGTGGGTCAGAAGACAGAAATGTGGGGGATGAAGCACAAAAAGAGGGATCTTAATCCTGAAGTATCCCATGGGGCAGGGAATCATCATGAACTGGGATGACATGGAAAAGGTGGGTGTTCATTCTTAAATGTAACTTTGTTGAGCATGTTCTCTCTTTCCAAGCCCAGTAAGCTTTTAATGTCTGGATGATGGAAAGATACTTTTATTCCCCATAAAGCACCATTTCCTTGGCGTGTGGCCAGAGCAGTGACCTCTGGGAAATGCAGGAGAAAACTGGAGAGGCAGGGGGAGTCCAAAGGACACCCTCACTCTCCTAAATATCTCATAAATTCTGGTCTCTTTGGGAAATATTTGTGTCTGCATGTCAAAATATTGTAGCTCCTCTTCAAAGACACGGTTGCAATTTGATCCTTTGTCTCCAGTTGAAGTGGCCTGGGGAGAAACCCCACAGGGAAATGCTCCTGGTAATGTTTTCCTGTGCAAAATACCACTGAAAAGAAGGCCCAGGGCTGGGCTTGTTCTGTACTCCCACAGAGTGGAATATGTGCCATTATAATCCATATATCAAGTCATTTACTGTGTCATGTTCCTGAACCCAAACTAATAAGCTTAGAGCATTCCAGCTGAACAGACCGAGGCTGAGACAGGAGAAATGGGAATTCCTCATAAATTTCCCACCTACTCCTCTAGGTGGAAGCACAATATTTGGATTTCATTCTTGCACTGCTTGCTGCCAGGACACCTTTCTGAGCCTGCCTCTTATATCCAATCATGTTTTCCTCCCCGCTAATTTTCCTGCTGTCTGCCTTCAGCAAGAAATTCTATTTTCCTGTAGGGAACGAAATAAAATTGGAGGTGGAGGTCACTGTTTTATGCTCCTTGACATTTGGAAGCTGTCCTGTGCACAACATGTTAATGAGGTGTGCTCCTTCTCTGGGTAATGCTGGAGCAGACCTATCTAAAATATCATCAGGAGAAGGAATTGGAAAAGGTTAAAAAGGTGGCATGTGTTTTCCTGTAGTGTGAGCTTCTGGCTGGATTGTTTTCTAGGGTGATGGAGGCTTCAGGCAGTGCTGTAATTCACATAATGGTCAGGTACTAGATGGGCTCTTGCAGCTTCAGCTTTTATTCCCTTTGTCACTTAAATGGATGTAGGAGTTACTTGTGGGTACTTAAACCAAATTTCCCCTTCACTGGTGGGAAAGAGACAAGATGCAGATGATAACTGTTGTGATTATTGCAAATAAGGGGGAAAAAAGTGTATTTTTTGGCTAGATACTGGCTTCCCTGATTCAGTCATGTGCTTCAGCTTCCCCTGAAACTCTGTAACACTCTCACTCATATGGCTGAGAACGTTCTGAAATAATACTCCTGAAGTTTTGCTGCTGAGGGATTGTCTTTTGTATATGCAGATGTATTTTCCCACCAAAATTTTTAACTTAGTTGCATGATTTTGATCCCAACCACACATTTCCTTCCAACACTTTGAAATTGTACTGCTAAAAGCCTCCTGATGGAGAAGAAACAAGAGAATTCCTGGGTAGTGTGCCAAAAATGGGACAAAGGCACACCAGTCAGGGCCCAACCACCCACAGGGGACAGAAAGAGGAGGGACCCCACAGGATGAGGATGAGTGTGAGGGGAAAAGCGGGAGCAGGGATGCTCCAGAATGCACAGACAGTCGTGGGAGTGGAGGAGGAGCACATTCCTCTTCTCCTGTGCTTCATTTCACAATATTCAAATTCCTCTGTTTTCCGCTGGATAATAATACAGGCCATTGTCCAGCCCTGGTAATTTGTTCCCAGGAACTGTCCTGACAACATATGGGACAGCAAGTGTTGTGATGGAGAATTTTCTGTCTCTGGTGACGACATAAATGTTTAATAAAAGTGTTGGGACCCATTTCAGATAGTTCTTCCTCAGTGATTTTCTTTGCTGCTGTGCTTGCTGCTCACATTCTCATGGCCTATAAAATCAACACAACTATTTTAGTTCTTAGAGAATATCATTATCCCTTAACATTATGGTTGTCGTTAGGCCAAGGCTAATGGGCTGTGCAGTGCCTGATGGTGCCTGGAGTTGAAGGAAAAACTGGAAACTGTCCAAGGTTTAGGCAGGGTCCTGCTTTGTGAGTCCATGTTTGTTTCTCACCGCTGAAGTCACCAGCACTTCAGGAATTTTATGAGTACAGAGGTTTCCTTCTCTTCCTTTATTTCTTCCTTGTCTTAAATGGCATTTTCCTCTTATATCTGATTTTTAAATATATTTTTTTAAGTTTTACAGAATTACTTTCTACTTTATTCAATTTCTCCCTGCATTTGTATTCTAAACCTTCACATGGAAGATGGGCCAGCATCCCGAGCCCCAGTTCTGGAAACATCTGATGATTCTTTTCCTTTTTTTTTTAGGGGATTCATACAGAACTGAAATATTTTAAGAGCTAATGACTTTGTTAATAAGTAATTCCAGCTCTGGACAACTGTTGTCATTGTAGGTGCTTCAAATCCAGAAAGGATCATCTTTTTCCCATTTAGTTTCATTTTGGAGCATAATAATTCTTGTTTCTAGGATATTTCTCAAATAAACTTACCCGTGAAACTATCTTGATGTTTTGTGCTCAGAAATAAGCTTGTTGGGTCAGGTAAAGCTGAGCTAGAAGGAAAATAAAACCTCAACCCAGTGGCTTTGATTCTAAAATGGATGTGAATTTGGCAGGTTTGCACTTGCAGTAGACTTCTGTCTATTAAAATAGACTTCTGTCTGTTTCCATATGTCTTTAAAATATTCATACAATTAAAAATAATATAAGTAATCATTTTTGTTACATAAAATATATTCAGTGTATTTTAAATATGTTGCTGTTTAATATACTACTTAGAGTTACATATTAAAAACGCATTACTACTCAGGCTGTATTTGAAAAGCTCTCTTGGTAGTTCTGTGGACAGAAGAAATGATTTTCAGACACTTCTCTATAGCAAATTTTCATTTTTAGATCTGGCATCATTCCTTCTACAACAAACTCTGTGCTGGAGGAAGATTCCATCCTGCCAACTGGGGCCTCCTTGAATCCGAAGGCCCACCATGAAAAAAACCACTTGGATAATTAACTGAAAACTGTGCCACAGATCACTCCTGCGTGGAAACAACTGAAAATACAAATAGTCGTGGGTATTCAGTTTTATTCTTCATCTGGGAGCTCATCCTGTGCATTGGCAAGATGGGTAAGCCATGATGAGAGAGCGTTAAATGATGTTTTGTTACTGCCTGTGACGAACCCAGTCTGATTTAGCAGACTTTAACCAGAACCAAAAGCAGACCCTCCAAAGTTTTGTGTATTTTGGAGTTTTATGGCCAAAAGTCCGCATTATAAATTTAGCCAGTGATTGAAATACAGATGTAGAATCACCTGGGAGAACGAGATGTGGCTCTACACTTCCCTTTGTGCCAACTTTTGGCATGTATTTCATAGGAAGATTATGCATCAATTTAGCAACAGTGTAAATAAATTAATTAAGTTAGTGAGCTTGACAGACTGAATTACTGGGAGAGAATACAACTGGGAGATAACAAACAGCAACAGACCTTAAGAACGGTGTAGTTTTTAACAACCAGGATGCGTGGCTCATGCACTAAACGTGTCTGGGACTGTTCCTCGGTCATTACACTGTAATGGAAAATCTTGCTTTCAAGATGGTTAAAAGCCTTGTTGTTTATTACTGATGGCATTAAATTCATTACAGTGATTATGAAATGTTGGTAATGTAAATGGCAATCTTTTCATTAAAAGTGTGCTTTCAAGTGAAGTTGACTTTATTGGTGAAGGTATTAACTTCTGAAATCCGAAATTTGAGTTTAATCCCCTCGTGTCAGAGGTTCTGGTGGTGAGGGAGGTGATTCACCATCCCTGTAGAAATTTGAAAGCTTTAAAGAAATTTGTGGATGTGGCGCCTGGGGGACATGGTTTAGTGGTGTCCTTGGTAGTGCTGGATTTACAGTTGGCCTCAAGGATGTTAGAGGAACGTCTGATTATTCCTTGAGGTGAGAATAGACAGATTATTGTTCCAGCTGTGCATTTTTATGTGTGTATGTATATCTATATAAAATCTGTTAGATTTCTGCTTTGTTGCAGTTCTGCCATCAATGTAGAAAAGTTATCCCACAGTGTCATCTTCAGTTAATGTTGTCACTAAAAACCTGACCTGGTTTAATGGAAAGAGATCCACTGGCTTCAGTGATTTTCCTTTTAAATAAAATCCCACGGAAAACATAACGTGCTGTTCACAGAACTGTGGTTCTGGAGGGGACTCGGGAGTAGTAACTGTCAGTATTCATTTGGAAAAAAATACAACTTACTGTCTCTTCAGGTTCTGTTAAGTGTAGATCTTAAAGTTTTTCCAACTCTTCATTCTAGATTCTGTTTGAAACGTTCAGTGTGCCAGCCGTGTATGGAGCAATTCAAGCAGTGCTGTCTCTGTGCCTTTGGAATGGCTGGTGAGTTTTCCTGGGAGTCAATTTTCCACCTGTCCTCCTCTTAAACTCTTGATTCTTCATATAATCTGAAAAAAACCCAATTAAAATGCCATCTGCCTTTGATGCCACAAAATAATTTTGTATAAAAAGATGGTCATCTTACCGGAATGATGACTGTCATAAATACTTGGTTTATTTTTAAAATGAACTATTTGTATGCAGTTTTGGTGTCAGAAATGCCTTATTCGAGTGAAAAATTTCATTTCCTACCCTACATCCTCCATAGGTAGGACAGGACTTTTCTTTCTAGGGATTTGACAGAGAATGAAAACAAACAATTTTTAGGAGCTGAGATATTTATTCTCAAATGTAACCTGTTCTTTAGAAGCCATGGATGCTGCTGCTGGACAAAAAGCTGCCTCGGTTGAGAAATAACTGACTCCTAAGTTAGTTTCAACCTCATGCTTTTTATCTAGACTGCCTGATGATGCCTGCACAGTCCTGCTTATGTGGGTTTTTTTTTTTAACCTAGACTCATTCATCATTTTAATACGTTAATCTCTGATTTAGTCTTACAACATCAGATTTTCCACTGGCTTTATTTCTAGTGCTGAAATGATCATTCAATCCCGTGGGTGACTGACGCTTCGTGTGGGTAATTCCCGCTGCCCTCACAAATTTCCCGCTTAAATTCCCCCCTTGTGGACTGGGCAAAATGGCTGCCAGCTCTTTGGCACCGTTTCCCTGGAAGGGGATGGTGGATGAAGACATTTGGGTGAAGAAAGGAAACTAGGCATTGATGTAGTTCCAGGTTCTGTGTTTGAACCTCAGGGAGGCATTCTCTTTAGCAGACAGAAGGATTTGGCTGCCAGAAATGTGTCAAGGATCAGAGGCGGTCCTCGGTGGTGGTCACTGTCAGGAACGTAACGGTGGAAATCAGGATTTTGTGGATCACAGATCTCTGTCAAAATGTGTGTGTTAAACTAGTATAAAAGGCTGGTACTTATAACTCAAACTGTATTCTCGGGGCTCTTTCTGGTCAGGTCCTTTTATTTGGCAAAATATGGTACCGTATGTAAACTGGCGGCAATCAAATTAAATATGTGATTTTTGTTTCAGTATTTCCAAGGTGAAATTACTAAAATTCTCAACTGTTTTGTTTAATGCCACATCCTTTCATTTGACCTTTTTGGTCAAATGATTAATTTGACCATTTGACTAATGCAGTCTTGTGCCTTTTAAGAATATGCTCCCTAAAAGATCATTTTCCTTGCTTGTGTCCACGATGATTTTACTTTCTTCCCTTATCCAAAAGATGTCTTCACATTGAAACTGCTCCTTCTTTTCCCCCTTTCAAACGGTTGATTGATGCTTTTGATCAGCCTCTTTCAAATCAAGCATGCTGTTCCTCTTTTTTTTTTCTTTTACTTCCCCGTGGAGCAATTCCCTAAAAACATCTTCACAACTCCAATCCCCTTAAATGCTTTCATAAAACTTTATAAGGCCTTGAATCTAACCAGACTTAGAGGCTCAGATGGCATTTTTTCAGATGTTGCCCTGCATTCTGCTACTTTTTTTTCTTAGATTAAAATGGTTTTAGGAATAGGAACAAGTTTTATGGGTTTTTTTTTTTTCCTTAGTGCAGGACCTTTTGCAGTCAGGTTTTTGGCCTATAGTGTGTGACGTTTATTCAGAACCCTGCTGCTTTCAGTTGAAAAAGGTGTCTCGTATGTACTTAAATTTTTTTTTTCTGAACTTCAGATGCTTCTTTTTAATTTGATAATAAGCTTCCATTAATTCTGGAAATTGCTTTCCTGGGAACACATTAAATTGTGTCACTTCAAAGCAACTCCTTCTCTTGTATTCCCTTTAACAAAGAAAAATCTTCACCATCATTTAAAGGTTATTTCTTCCAAATGGAAGAAAAATCTATTCAGCACAAGAATAAGTGGATGTTCCCCCCCCTCACACATTTTTCCAAGGGGAAATACCTTCTTTTCACAGGAAGAACTTGTAAGGGAAAGTATTAATTCATATGAAGGTTACAGGTTTTCACCCGTATGAACCAGCTTTGCTGCTGCTTCTATGGATGTAATTTATGAAATCCATGGAATATTTGGCATTCAGCTTTTAAATCAGAATCCTTTCCTGGAAATGATTTCTGAGGCTTCACTCTCCTGTGTTTCCCGTCAGCAATGTTGTGTTTTCCTGTTAAGTGATAGGACATCTGAGGTGAGACACTTGTCATTGTTTATGTCATCGATCTTAATGTTCACTCTTAAAATACAAGGAGTATTTTGAAGGTTTCTTTTGAGGGCTTTTCCTTCCGTTTTTGCTTCAAAGGTAGGTGGTATATCTGTGGTGAAATAGTATTTTCTGGGAATTAGTGAACTCCACATTAGGGCTTTGCTTTCATTCTAAGAATCTCTAAATACAAAAAAAAATCTGTTTTAAACAGCAGCAGCATTTTGGAGACATTAAATGGAGATGGCAAATCCTGAAAGTAACTATGAACTGTTGATTAAAATGATTGTTGGCCATTTTAATTGGGGATTATGGGCTTCAAGAAAGAAATGATATCTGCTTCACCTCTTGTATGGAGAATAGGGTGGGAGGAGAGAAAAAATGTGCAGTGATGAAAGCAAATCACCTCTGCAGAAAGCTTCTTGAGGTCACTGGGGACACCATACTTGGGATGAACTTGACCCCTTTTTCTACCTGGCAAACTTTTAATGAAAGAGGAAAAGGCCCTGCTGATCTTTCTCTGCAGAGGTTAATAACAGATGGTACTGATGAGCATTTCATGTAGGAAGTGAAGCCTGCAGATCTCATTACCTGGGCCTCCTGATTATGCATTCACTTCCAACAAGAGAAGTGGCAGAGACACTTGACACATTTGAAAGGTTCTAGTGGACAACGTTCACATTTCTGATTCCATTCCTGGGTCACTTTTCTTCTTAATAGAAGTGTAAAAGCCCCCTGAGGTCACCCAGGGCTGAGACTGCCGTGAATGTCGAGGTGGGAGCAAGATTTGGGGCCCAATCCATCCAATGTGTGAAGGTGGAAGCTGAGCCCAACAACCTGATACGGAGGGGAATGAGAATAAACTGTTGAAATATCTCCTGTTTAAAGTTTGCCTCAGGCAGGAGTGGGTTTGTCGGTGTAATATGTTGTTGAATTTTAATATGGAAATGTCTTGTGTATTTCAAACACCCTACAAATAGTGATATTGATCTAACCTTCAATTAATGTGAGAGATCCTCTGCAAAAATCAGGTGTGGGTTTGAATGGTAAATAGCTTTAATGTTCTGAGGAGAGTGGATCATTTACACAGCTCAGTAAGGGGACTATAAATCACCAGGATTTGGTTTTGGATTTTTTTTCATTCTCATTTTAATGCAGGCTTGCTTTCCCTGGAGCAAAGGACCAGAAGTGTGGTGTGCAATTAAAAAAATCACGCAGGTGATGTCAGCAGATAAAGACAACAAATAATTTCATTGTGCTAGAGGGAGTTATTTGAAATCCATTCCTGCTCTCTATGTTCCTCTCTACTATGTTTTTTAGGTTTCTGCTCTCTTTGGGGCAGTGGGATAGAATGAAAACTTACCCATGGATTGTGTAAAGCCTAAAGACAGACAGATCTTTCCACTTTCAATTTGCACAAGGCATCCATTCTGAAGTCCATTTTTTATAGCAGTCTTTTTGCATCTGGGCTGTGGGCACATAACCTTTCTTAGCCATCAAGTCATACAGAGATTCACTGGAGCTGGTGCTGATGTTGAGCAGTTGGGAGCAGTGTATGGAGGTTGTCTGGAGAAAATATCATTAATCTGCACTTTTTCCTACAGCCATTCCAGTTACTGAATATTTTGCTGCTGTCCCTGGTGAGCGAGAGAAGATGTGGGATTGTGGAATTCCCTGTCCAGGTAGCTGCTTGAGGACTGTTAGGAAGGTTTCCCCTCTGGAAACTCTTTCACTCTGGTTGTCTTGTAAAGAGCATTTTTTGCTGCTGAATTAACACGATGTGACCCAGAGGTGCAAAGGGATTTCTTTCATTAGCAGGGATGGGATGCTCAGGAGAACACAAGACGTGTTTCCCAGACAACAGCTGATGACTGGAAGAAAGTCCAGAGGCTGAAAAGGGAGTTTATGAAGAGTAGGGATCAATTTGGTGGGGGGAGAATCTGAATAGCAAAATGACAGATTTTTACAGACTACAAAACACATCATGGAGACCTGCTTATAAAGTCTGTGAGCGTCTCAAAAATAAAAACCCCTCAGAAATGACCTGCAGTTTAAAAAACCTCTGAAAGCCTGTACATGCTCCAACCTTAAAGCCACAATCCTTATCTGACTTTTTTTTTCCCCAGAAATAAAACAACCCAGAGTGATAATCCTCCTGGAACAAACCCAGATGGCAGCTTGCACACGATTTCATTCGGCTGAAGTTTGACTTGAAATTCCAAGTGGGATTCATAAACCATCTCTGCTCTGGATGCTCAGGGCAGGGAGGCTGCTGCAGACTTCTGGTTAATATTTAAGTGGCTTTTCTGACAGCAGAGTGCTGTGCATCAGCCTGACACACCAGCCTGTGTTCACTTTTGAAAAATAGCTGAGAAACTTGGATGCATCATTCATCTGCTTCACTAGCCAGAGAAGGATGCCTTAAGTTTCCCTCTTCTGACCGGTTTTAAATGATTTAAAATATGACTTTTCTGGGCTTAAAACTACAGGCTCTTGGACTAACTATAGCCCTGGCTATCCTGATGGACTTCTATGATTTCTGGAAGGGCAGATTTTGTGGCTGAAGGGAAAGGAATGAGTGATGTTCACTTTGAATTCAGACAGGTTTTTGGCACCTTCTCGTGTGTTATCTCAGTAGCCAAGCGAAGGAGATGGGAATAATTGAGTGGGCTACAGAGTGAAGGGAACACTGGCCGAAGGGCAGTGGTTCATGTTTCAAAGCCTGACTGGTGCTGTTTCTCAGGGGTCAATGCAGAGGCTCATCTTGGAGGAAATCTTCTTTAGACATTTTACAAACTTGACTGGGCATTGCCATAAACAACCTGGTTTATTTACGAGTTGGCTCTGCTTCACACAGGAGCTTGGACCAGGTGAACTCCAAAGGTGTCTTTCAATCCGAATTTTTTTTCTTCGCTGGTGATTGCTCTGTCTCTTTTACAAATGCAAGGTAATTTGTTCATTTGCCCAAGCTCTCAGGAAAAAAATATCAAATCTGAAAACCGACATCAGGACAGTTCTGTGTTTTAACCACGATGCCTTTTCTGTGTCTCTCCTCCACACCAGCATCTGGTGGACAATTGTTCAATTGTTGCTGCAAAGCTTACTTTGACCAGTGATGTTTTTGGTCCTGTTTATTAGAAAAAAGGAGAATTACCGGAGAAATAGCAGTAAACACCTCTGACTTTATTGCTCGCTTTTAATTAATATCTTTTCCTCTCTCAAAACTGTTTCTTAGACAAATATCACTCTGAGGCCCAAATACGTTGGTAAAGCTTGTTGGAATAAGGGGTTACATAAACACAGAGCTCTGGAGCTGCTGCCTGGGTCAGTTTTCCTCTCCACCACCTGCCAGTCACACACAAATATGGTGCAGGAAACGAGCTGAATTTCTACTTCTTCCAGTAAAAAATGTTCTTGCACTAAATCTTTACAATGTCCTCAAGGAAGGCTCTGACTTCAGCAGGAAAGAAACACAGCCTGAGGAAAGAAACGAAATTGAGCTGTGTATTCCTTGAGGGGTTATTTTCTGTTTGATGACCCTGGGCTGATGAGATCCCAACAGGTGTGAGGGGTTTTACTGTGAGGAGTGAGAAAAGCTTTCTCCCTGGTTTTACTAGTGAACTGGATCTGTGCAAGGGATTTATTTATTCTGGTATAAATAAATAGGTGTGTCACAGAATCAGAGGAATGGTTTCGTCACAGTGGTCCTGGCCTTTTCTTCTAATTCTTCTCATTGTGGCTCTGGATTTTCCCTCAGGAAAACATCAGTGCAGTGAGGGTGCTGCTGCTGTTCCGTGCTCTGGAAAAAGTGGTGTCAAGGTTGTCACAGGAGTTCGGATTTAAACTGCGAAGCATCTGAAAATGAGCACTGCTTCAGAATCTGGACAGTGCTCAAAAGTAGCTTTTGAAGACAGTTCTGGGTGCTGGAGAGATTATTGCCACTCCCTGAGGCACAGGAAACTTAAGAGGCTTAACCAAAAAACTGCAGGAGTTCGTTGTGACAATCCTGGGCTGCTGCCAGAGAAACTGAGCCGTTTGTTCTGGTTTTATTTCATTGCTGAAATCTGAGGGATTAAAAAACCAAAAAAAGAAAAGGAAAAATCAGCCAGAAAGGAATTAGTGGCTAAATGATTTTATTGGCTCCTCCATGGCCATACCTGTGTGCTCCAAACCTGCTGATCCTGTGTTAAGAAGCAGAAAGTTCTCAGCTGTTTTTATTTTTCCTCAGCAATAACACAGAGCTTTTCATTGTCATTAACTAATACAGATGTTAATTAATTAATCATGCTTGCATAATTCTCTGTTAAATGGCTGGTCTACTAAAATTCATCTTTTCTTATTCCCTAAAGGTGTTTGATGCATCAGTGAGGTCTTCTGTTCATTTTCTCTTTTCCACAGCATGTTTAACCTTCTTTCTCTATCATTTAGAGGCATTAAGGCTTATTATCTCAGTTATCCTCTCTTGAACCTCCTGTGTTGTCCATTTTTTTTCCCTGCATTTAATTAGAACTGTGTAGTTGCCCCAGATTAGCTTCTGAAAAAGTGTATAAGCATCAGGAAAAATCTGAATCAGGGTTTTAACCCTGTCAGAAGCTGGGTTGGAGAGTCCTCCTTAGGAATTCAGACCTGACTTTCTGATGTAATTGCTCTGATATTTATTTTTTTTAAACGTGATTTATGACTGTGTTGATCAGGCATTTACAGTAAATTGTCTGGGTTATGTGGAGAGAAAAAACCTGAACTTGGAGTCTCAGAATCATGTTTAGTAATGAGAAACTAAAGGTGTCCACCCTACTCCAAGGTAATTGAACTTAAAGCTGTGGATCCTTCAGAAGGGATTGCAGGGAGCTCTGAAATCATACAAAACTCAACAAACCCCAGAGTTTGGGAACTAGAGAGACTAATTCAGGGTACATTTAAGATCCACCGAGAGTAATTAACTATCAGAACAATTCACCTATGGACACAGTGAATTTTTTTGAAGTATTTAAATATTTTTCCTAGATATGTATATGGTTGTCCAGGCAGAAGTTACTGGGAGAGAGTCTTTGGCACTGCATTCTGTGTGAAATCAGGATAATTCACCACAGCCTCAAAACCTCAGACTCGAAATCTCAGCTGCTCAAAACCTAATTTTCTTTCATTTTTTCATTCATTCAGTGTATGGTGAAACACAAAATGTCTCTCTTGGGCTCTTGCCCACACACATCCCCAAGTGTTTTCCTGGGAATATGCCTTGTCATCCAAGATCTTTCCACTCCCTTGCAATCCTCTAATGTAAGATCTCTTTTAATTTATTCCTCATCTTTCCTGCTGCAGTCCCTGAAGTTGGATTGTAGTAGTTGCTCCCCTACTCATGTTTAATTTCCAGCTGTTTGTATGGCTATATATGGCTATAAATAAAACTGTTTCCTGCAGGCCATGTAATTTTACCTGCAGGTTCTCCCTTGGCTTTGTGTGCAGTCCCCCCTCACTCTCCCCATGTAAAACAACTGTAAGATAATGAAGCTTTTTATGCCTCTTATGACAAGTTGCTGTTTTTTCTACCCTGTTTTTTTTTAAATTTTTTATATTATCCCATTCCCCAGCCAATTTATTTATCCATAAACTTGCTTTTCTTAACCACCTGTTGCTTCCAGCCTGTAAATACATCCCGTGTCACAGGTCTTTGCTCTTTATTGCCCAATTCCCCTTGTTTCTCATGGGCATCGTTGGGGAGCACTGATTTAATCTCTTCCTCAGTGTTATGTCTTGCAGCCCCAGGGTTTCAGAAGGTTCTAGAAATCAATATCCAGTGTTTTAGTGCTGCGGTGAAAACAAATGCCCACTCCCAGATGATCTGCTTTGGCATGGAGCAGACATTTGCTTTTCAGCATCTCTCCAGGTAAAGGATATTGGAGCCTCTTCCTCAGGCATTGATGACCCATTTTTATTTGCTGTTCAAAGACAAAAGAAGGTGAGCTCGTCTGAGGGAGCTTTCATGATTAATTGGTCTCTGCTACCTGTCCCAGAATGCAGATGGAAACTGGAACACGGCAGCTCCCAGAGCTGAATTCCCAGAAAGCAGCTGGGGGGTTTTCTAATAAAAAGCAGACACACGCACCTGTCACTTACTGTGTGAATGGTCTTTTAAAATACTGGGTTATTTCAACTAGATCAAAGCAACAGGGGTTCCAGACCCAGTCATTTGCAGCCTCTTCCTTGTCTGTGAGAGCCACAGAGAGGTACTTGAGGAGTGATGCGTTTCTGTGTGTTCATGTTTCAGTTTAAAGCCACGAGGCAGCAGCTGATTTCCATTCTTTTGGCTGTATCATCTCTGATGAACTGTTCATTTGGCACATTAATCATGGGGAATCGAGCGAGCTGCAGCACTTGTACCATCATTGTGGTGCTCGAGCAACTCGCTGTCGTGTGTGCATTTGTTTTCCAGTGCTTAGGCAGTGGGGAAAAGTGATATCCTCTTGAAATCAATAGGGAACAGCAGAACACAGATGTGGCCAAGGCTTCTGTAGCCATGGAACAAACCCTGGAGTCAGCAGGCCTCCTCCCAGCAGTCGAGTTAAGCATTCAGATGGGTGTTTGAAGAAACCAGAGTGGAACAACTGCACTTGCAGCCCTGATTTGAACAGATGGGTGAGGGATCTGCAGAGCCACAGGCCAGCACTTCCAAAGCTCTGCAGCCAAATGGAAGGATGTCTCTCTTTAAAATGGTAGTTGATGGGAGAAGGGACAGTAGGAGATACACCCATGGGTAGGGAACAATTAACTTTGAAGTCTTTAAAAACATGGTGAGTAATTTGGTTGAAAAACACTTTGGAGAGACTTAATCCACACTGAAAAATAGAATGTCTATTGATCCTTGTTTATGTGTTTGTTTTGGGGAAGGGTCCAGGGAGCCTGTGGGCACTTTTACTTTAGATTTTGTTCCCTTTAGAAGCCACTTAATTTGTGGTCATGCTCCACAAGTGTCACAAACTAAGCAGAGGTTGGCCCTTGCAGCACATTGACTCGAGGCATGGGAAATAACTGTTATTCCATCAGAGACTTTCCTATTTCTGTTGCTCTTATACTTGGGGGGAGACTCAACTTTAAGTCTGGGGCTCCTTTGGATATAATTCTCTTTATGGGCAAAGGTAGCATTTCTATACACACCTGGTATCAGTGGCCATGTCGTTATTCCATAAGGATCTTGTGAGGAAACAGAGGCAAAGCCCAGCCAGGTGACATCTGCTTTGGATCTTGCAATCCGGGATAGTGTTTGGCTCCTTATTTATTTCTGGGTTACCATAAAATGATCTATTCTGCCCTGCAATCTACTGACAGACAATCTGGGACAACAGGGCACGTCACATCATTCTGATATTTTGAGAAATGAGGACAGAAGAATTAGAACATTCTTGGTGGCTGCCTTAGAAATTTCTTCCTTACGGCGAGGAAGAATTTTACAGCAGGGAAAAATTTCTGACCTTTTCAATTGCTGGGTTTTTTAGAGGGGGAAAAAAGCCACTTCATCAATATCTTAAACAGTAAATGGAGATACTAAAAAAATCTAAGTTGAAAAAAGGTATTCTGAGCCTTCTAGCAATCAAACCATATTATTGTCTTTGCAGCAAATCATCCTGATGAGGGAAATGCAATGTTGATGAAATGTTGATAAGGTTTTAAGTTGTATGAAGTGCTAAGAGGAACTTGGTGTCTGGTTTAATGGTAACACATTATAACACAAATTTATAACACAAATTTAACTATAGAACTTGCAATCACGGATTTAACACGTGTGAAACTTAATCAGCAGATGTATAAAATACACTTCACCTGGAAGAAGTGGCTTAATGTCCTGTACATCAAATTCTAGATCATAGAAACGAACAGTTCTCTTGGGGAATTACTCTGTTGCTTTTGCATTTGATCCACTTTCCTCTTATTAACTTGTACCAAATGCAAAAAAAATATTCCAAGCAAACCCAAGTTGTCTTTACAGCACCCTTTAAAAAATAAACCATTGCTTAAGAACAGCCAGAAAACTGGAGTATGTAGTGCCAATGAGTGGAAAGCTATTAAAAGCTGTGTACTTTTATCTGCTTATATATTGCTGTCCTTTACAATGAGGGGACTGTCAGTTAGTTTTAATTAAAGAAATGATCCCTAGGGGAAGGTACAGGGAAAAAGGGAAATTTCACTGCTTGGAAACCTGAAGTAAGGGAAAGGGCAGTTAGTTATTAAATTATATTGCAAATATCAAATCAGACTAATGCCACAGTCTAGAAAAGGGGAACTGTGGAAGTTACAATAGGATGTGTTCTTCTCTGCTGAATTTTCTATCTTTTATTTTGCAGAACTGCTCTGAAATAGATTCCATCTTTTTTTTCAATATGAAGGTTATTCATGTCTGTAAATACTCAGGATTGGAGCTATTATTTGCATGCATTTGGCCAGACATACTGTGTGCAATTCCTGCTTCTTGTTTGCAGAAAACAAGAGAATTCTTTGTTCAAATATTTGCATCCACACATTTTCCATTTGTTTTTGAACAGCGCTCAGACATTTGACTTTGAAATGATTTCTTTTTTCACAAACACTGGTTTCTGAAAGGTTGATTGCTCAGATTTTACCACAAACCACACTCAATAATCACCATACTGTGGCCAGCCTGTCTTAATCTGAAATCAAGCCAGGATAGATTTTTCTGTACTTTATGGAGCCTGACTTTTATGAAATGTATTACTTCAAGGACACACGAGTGTGAACTGTTTGACTTCAAAAGCAGCTCAGAAAAATTGTTACTGATATCTCAGTCCTGCTGGTGGTGAAGTCACCCTGTTCAGTTCTTACTGGCTGTGGCCTGACTCATTACATATTAAATATGTAACATTAAATATTCCAAGAACATCCCTAAAAAATGAAGCTTGGGCTCCCTGTGTGTGTTCAATGTAGCCAATATGTAGAACAGAATGATTTTTTTTCCTTGAGAGCAATAAAAAGTGTATGAGATTGCAAAAGGTTTATGTATGTTTTATAGCCGGAACAACCATTAGAGCAAAACTACATTGTTTTCCTCTTTCCTCCTTCCTTTCTGCTTTCAGACCACATTGCTGTGAAGTCAAGCAGGAGGTTCTTCAGCTTCAGAGAAATGACTCAGTGAAAAAGAAATTAGTGGTAAAATTATGTATTTATGCAGTGGCATTAAGCAGGTCATAAAAATGTTATGTATAGAGATATATGTTTGGATATATAAGCATGATATTTTATGTTCTATAAATCAAACTCTCGCCAAATAGGAGGTTGTGTGTGTTAATGTTGCACATTTCTCATTCATATCCCCTAACCAAGCTGGAAATTCAAGGTATAGTATTTTTTATATAATTCACTTAAAGATTACAATCTGTATTTTTCTTACTTTATATACATATATATATTTTCTTCTCTCTTTGGAAATGTTCCCTTAACAAATCCTACAGAAATTAACTACGACTTCTTTTTCAGGCATCTCCCTTCTCTTCACCGAACCCCAGCTCTGTCTATAAACAGTGAATGGATTTAGAACCTGGTGCCTCATTCAAAGCTGTTGCTGTGAATCATTATACTCCAAAACACTGGGACTTTGTGCTGGTTCCAAGGATTCATTCACATATCACACACTGCAGAATGAACTGCAGCCACAGGGATCCTAGAAAGAGCCTTGGGAGGATGCCTCAGTAAACACAGGGAGCAGGTTTTTTAACTGCACTTGGTTAGAATCCTTGTCACTGCTCTACAGCACATGGGCCTTGAAGTGAAAAAGAGAAATATTCCATATAGAAAATGGAACAAAACCATTGGGTCCATGGAGAGGTCGCTGAACTTCATAAAAAAACTCACAATATGGTTGGTCATAGCATCAAACTTTGCTTGCTATGACCAAAACCTCCAAATCCTGTTAAACTTGGATCATTGTGGCATTCCCAGGTGGATGCTGGAGCCTGGGATGGATTTCTGTTCCACAGCTCGGGAAACCAGCTGGTGTTACCAGGAGCAGCATGTGCTGTGTGGGCCTGAAAATCTGGACTTGAACTTGGCTTGTTCCAGGTGAAACTTGTTTGTTGACAATAAATAAAATAATTCACGTCAGGATTTCTACTGTCAAAGCTGTAACAGTCGCTAAGAAAAGTTGGACTTGCCTGTATTTCATCTTTCCCAATTCAATCCATTTGGGATGATCCTAGGAGCCCAGGAGTCATGGAAAAGGTCACCAGCAATTTCTTGGTTTGAGTTGTTCAATCCCTAAATATGTTTACAATTGGGCTTTTGTGGTTTTTTTACTGTGTTGTCTCAGGTTTTTCCCTGGAAACATGAGCCAAGCTGGAATTGTGGAGCTCTTGCCCACACTCCTGGAGTGTTTTGGAACCTCTGGTTCTCCTCTGACGCCTCCATATTTTCTGCCAGGATTTCTAAGACTCTTTCTGTTCCATACAAGTAAACTCTATTTGCAGGAAACGCATAAATGCAGTAAAATAACCACAAAATTTCTGTTTTCAGTCGTTTCACACAGAGATTTGTTTTGACACTGAGTGATTTTCCTCTTTCTTTACGTTACCTTGGAAAAAGCCAGTTATGAGAAGGTCAGTTGGCTTAAACTGCTGCTGGAGTCAAGAGCTGGAAGAGGTTGTCAGGGTGTCTCCAGGAGATGGTTGGTGACATTTGGAAGTTGGCACATGTGGAGCTTGGTGAGCAGCTGCAACTTTGCTCCTTTGAACTGCCTTTTACCTGCTTCAATGACTGTGCTTTCCATAAAGGAAAGGAGAGCAGTGGCCAAGGAAATGAGATGTTAAAGTGTAAAATTTGCCTTCACTGTATTCATCCATCGGGACTTTGTGCCTGTGTGTGTTGTAATGGGTCGGACTCCACTCAAAATTCAGCTCTCGTGGATTTTTTTAGCTTCTTACAGGTTATTTGTGCCAGTGACTCACTGAAGATACGCTCAGATAATCAAAGTGACAAATAAGAAAAGGTTGGGGAGCTGCTGCCTGGTAAATGGTTATTTTTGTTATGTTATGTACACACATGTTGTTTCTCAACAACAAATAGAACATATTCCATGTTTCGAAATTGATTTACATTTGCAAGAGGCTGAGAAGCAATACAACCTAAGCTCACCTGGCACCTGGTAGAATTAACCAGAGTATAGAAACTTCTGACTAACGTAAGAGGGGAATATAATTTGGATTTAGCAAGGAGCAGGATTTATGAATTCTTTATTCCCTGTGACTAACTCATGCCCTTGGGAAAGTTTTCTGGTCTCTATTTTTACCAGATCCTTACGGGCCATGAACTTACACTGAAGGTATTTATGGACTTTGAAAATTCTGTGTAAATAAGACCAAGTGGACAATGATTGGTAAAGACATTCAAATGTTAACCTTAAAATAAAACTACCTGCTTTTCTTTATCAAAGGTTGCTCAGAGATCTCTCTGAGGTGCTGGTTAGTGAATGCTGAGAGCAGAAATCCTTCTTGGGTTTGGTAAACTCCATCTTTTAATAACAAACTCTTATTTTCAAAGACGTGTGGTGTAGGTAATCCCTACTTTGAAAGTTACACAAGATTTTTACAGAATTGAATTTACAGACAAGCACCAACCTTCGTAAATGAGTGTTTGTGGCTCTCAGTGGTGAAATGGGGCATATCCCTGATCCTGAGGAGAGTAAGTATTGAGAGAGAAAACCATAACATGAAAAAACATGTTGGTAAATATTCCTGTTGGCAGGAAAAGAGGAACATCTGCTCAAGTCACGAGTGGTTTGTTGCCTGAGTTAGCAGCAGGGCAGCCTACAGCTAATTAGTTGTGGCTTGATCAGAGAGCAGGAGTGCAGTGGATCGAAATGTTTCTCATTTGCAGTTGCTTGAAATCACTGTGAAAGTATTGAAATCACTTTGTTTTCTAATTTTCATCCTCAGAAAGTGCTGTGATGACTGTTTGACCAGGAGTACAGACCCACATTGAAACCCCTGTGCAGTGTCCTGATGTGATCTTGCCTCCCCTGAAGTGTTTAAGGAAGCATTTGTCCACTCCTACTCGGAGATGGACACAAGCACAGGCGAAACCCTGAGCAAAATCAGTGGACTTTCCATTTTTTTAAGCCTTTGTTGTGGCCTTGAGAGCTGCAGTGCCAGTCTGAACTTCAGAGCACGGGCTCCAAACAGGCCCTGCCTGTTTCCTCCTTGAACTCACCTTGTGCACGGGTATCTGGGATTCCAAATGGATCTGTCAATCCCAGCGCCTCTGAACCTCACGTTGGTGAGGTAATTGTGGCTGCCAACATAATTAACCCTGCTTGTCTCTTCTGTTAATTCTCAAAGACAGATGTGCTAATGTGTGGAGCTAGGAATAACCTCCAGCATGTTTCACCCCTTTTTCTCAAATCCAGAGGAGGATTTTTGCCTGTGAGAGCTACTGACTATTGACTTACGGAGCAAAATGAGGGTGGTAAGGCAGTGGAACAGATTGTCCCGGGAGGTTGTAGATGCCCCACCCCTGGAAGCGTTCAGGGGCAAGTTAGATGAGGCTCTGAGCAACCAGATCTAGTTGATGTCCCTGCTCATTGCAGAGGAGCTGGACTAGCTGAGTTTTGTGAGCTGGGATAACACCTCCAGTCACTGCTGGAGGACCCTTCCTGGCTTTGCTGAAATTTTTGGACCTGGACCTACTCAGCTGAAGTCAGGAGCTTCCTGAGGCTGAATCCACCTTCCCTCCCTGCCTCCAGCATCCTCACCTCACATGCCATGAAGATTCAGTTGCCTGATGCTCTACAAATGAGCTTGTCAAGGGTAATTCTATACTGGCTACAGAGTAAAAAGGTAGTTTGTTCTCCCCTTTACTCAGTTTTGCAGGTGACTGAGGATGCAGAAGACACTGATCCAGCCTGGCTGTTGGAAAAGAATTGTTAATGTACAATTTGCTGAACATGGTAACGTGTCTTTGTTCCTTTTTTCGACACTGAGATCTGGTCTTAAAAAATACATAAAGTAGCAAGAATCTGATATAGATGGAATTACAGAAAGCGTGGAGAAGTCTTTATACAAAAGAGTGGAATTATTTAATTAAAAAATGATAAAAATAGAAGTTGTGTGTACAAAATAGCAAAGTCTATAAACCAGCAGAGCTGGCCCTGAGACCTGGGGAACGTTCAGCAAAAGCCAAAGGTCCTGTATCTAAATTCCAGATTTTCTTTGTTGTGTTCTGGTTTATTGTTCTCATTGATTTCAATTAGTTCAGACAGCGAATCCCATTGATTAAAGGCCTCCAGTGAATGTGGGCTCACAGAAGTACAGCATCAACAGCAGTAAAAACGAGGAGGTTCTTTATTTCAAACCTACATTTGCAGCTGCCAGAAGGCGTGGGGAGGTGAGGGGTGGCTGTGTGATGCTTTCACCTGTGCTTGGTGACCACCCTTCAGAGGAGTCCCAGAGGAGCAATAACCAACCCAGGTGGTCACTGTGGAGGTCCCAGTGGCCTGGAAGGTTGGGATTGTGTACAACGCCCACGACAGGGCAAGTGCAGACAAGCTCTTAAAATAAACTGTTGTGTAAGTGTGTCATTAAACACGTAACCTGAGGAGGAAATGAATTAACCATGGAAATCAGAACAGCCATATTACAAATCACACATTTAGCAGAAGGAAAAAAAAAAAGAAGGACACTCAAGCTTTCAGTACAGGAAGTTTGGATGATTTATTGTTTATTTTTAATATAGAACAATTTTTACTTACATACTAATTTATAGAAGATGGATTATTTTCCCTAACAAGGTAAGGGGATATTAGGAAAGCCTTTTATTCTTTTTTTTTCCTGCAACAAATGACTCCGTGGTAATTTATCTCCAATGGAAAAGGGACAAATTTCTTTGCTTGTCAGTCATTAATTAAAAAAAGTGTTTTATCTTTGGAGAGCAAGGAACTTGGGAAAAAATTGACACCAAGTTGTTTTTTTTTTTTAATTTAAATGGCTTACTATTTTAAAGGGCACAGTAATCTTGCATCAGGAGACATTCATGTATTTTACACCTCTTCCAGACCTGTGTCTAACTGATGCTTTTAATGACTTCTATTATTCCTGAAGAACATAAGGAACAATGAGAGGTTAAAAACTGCCACAGGCAAAAGTTCCTAAAGCCACAGCTCAACTCACCAAAGTTTTCAGGCAACTGGTTTTAGTTTTTAGCTTTGTCCTGTTGTTTTTTTTTTTTTGGTCCTTACTCAAGTGAAGCTCCTTAAGGTCATAATGTTTTTTTAAAGGAAGGAACCTAAACATGCAGAAACTGAAAATGTATTTAATTATAGATAAAGCTTTGGCAGGACCTAACTCACCGAGGGGAAGTTTTAGGCATTTCAGGCAGTTACAAAGTTGAGGGACTTCAATTTGTGCTTTGCTGGTGTCTCCATCAGTACTTAGGACATACTTGAAGGATGCCAATCTTAGGCATGGCAAAGTTTGGTGTTATTTAATTTGGTCATTTGTGAATTTTGATGTGAAATTTCATGAAGCTGCTGCACGTTAGTTAGATGTTAGTAAAAATACTGATGTGGAATTGTGCAATTCAGCAGAGCAACTTGCCACTGACATGTGGGGTTCATTTCCACTTCTACACTGGTCATTGGATTGAGTTTTGAATTAAATAATTTTCACTTTTGGTTTGTTGCTTTTTTCCCCTCCCGTTGTTGCTCTTCACTGCCTGCAAGTTTTTTAATTGCAGAAGATGCTGTAGATGGAGTTTTTCTCCTTAGCACTGCTGTCCTATTTTCCCCATGATATCCCCAGGGGATCTAACATGAGTTTAAGTCCTCTTTTTTCTCTCGACTGACAGAACCAAATGTTCAGATGCTTTAAAATTTAAAGAGAAAAAACGTAGGGATGGGTAAATTAGCTGAGGAGGAAATTCCTGTTCAAACCAAATAGCTTTCTTTGGATTTGTTTGCTTGCTTAATTCTTGTTGCTTTTGTTTGTTTTTAATTTCCCATATGGATGTTGCCTTTTGAGAGCTTGGCATTTCCAATATCTGTCACTGTAACTAAAAGGAAAGACCTCCATGTATCAAGTGTGAACTTTCCCAATGAATTTATGTACATAAGACCTTGTGCATGAAAATTATTTTCATGGGAAGAAGTTTAATGTTCATTAATTTTTATGAGGTAACATAGTTTGCTCTGTGTACATGAAAAAATATTCTCCTTTTCAAGGACGTTTCTTATTTAAAAAAGAGCCATTGGAGAGTTACTGTGGTAAAAAGTTTTGTAGGTGTAGGAAAGAGTTCAAAAAGTCCAAAATTGAGTTACTAAAGATATTTATGTGCATTTTCTGTTCTGTTTGAAATGGTTTACACGTCATAGAAAAAAACACAGTGAGGGTCATTATTGATGAAGTTCATTGTACTTAAGGGTTGATGCCCTCAAGTGCTGTAAAATCCATATTCTTGCACGGAATAACATGAAACTTTCTCCGAGTGGCATTATCCATTCCAAGTTGGTGTCGTTTGGGGATTAAAGAGAGTCAAAAGACATCCTGGGAGCGACATTTTACGGAGGTCCCCACTTTCACAACATCCATGAAAGACCTCAGAACTCCGGTTCTCGCGTCTCCCGGTCCTTCCAGCGGTTCGGAAATGATGGTTTATCAAAGTGAGCTGGCAGAGATTTCCCCCGTGCCGCGGCTGGAAATCCTGCCGATGGATGCAGGAGCAGCGGGACACCGGGGGATCCCTCCCGGCTGCTGCATCTCTGCCACGTCCCCATCATCCCCATCGTCTCCATCGTCCCCATCACCCCATCATCCCCATCGAGCCCATCATCCCCATCATCCCCATTGTCCCCATCATCCCCATCGTCCCCATCATCCCCATCATCGCCATCGAGCCCATCATCCCCATCGTCCCCATCATCCC
>WEKX01008670.1:162813-232106 GCA_013390025.1 Pitta sordida | reverse complement strand
CGCCCCGGGGAACGCGGCGGTGGCGGCGGCTCGGGGACCGACCGGCGCTGCGGCGGCTCCTCCCTGCGCAGGTGAACCGGGGAGCGTGTAAGGGGAACCTTCCATCCCTCCCCCGGACCGCCGCCCTGAGCTCGGCGGCGGAGTTTGGGTAGCTCGGCATCCCGGGGCTGAGGCAGGAGCCCCGGCGATGGAGCGGTGGGTGAGCCGGGAGCGGCGGGATGGAGGAGGGGGGGGATAAGGGCTGGACCGGCCGGGACCCCTCAGGGCTGCGGGACTGAGGGGCTGCCAGGAGGGCGGCCCGACTTTCTGCACGGGAGGAAGAGGGCAGGGGGTCAGCGAGGCTGTGGGGAGTGCGGAATCCTTCCTGCGAGCGGCACGGTGAGGTCGGAGAGGGGAGCGGGAGCGGAGGATGGAGAGCGGGAAGAGCCCGGGGAGCTGTGAGAGCTGTGGGAAATTCGGTCGGGCTGTTGTCACCTTCCCTCCAAACCCCCTGCCCAAGCATGCCTTGCTCTTTAACCCGGGACAAGCCACAGAACCTCCCCGCGAGTAACCGAATGAACCTGTGAATTTGTGCTCCTCGTTAAAAGTTTTTCCATCCTTTCCTTTTTCACGTCTTCCCTTTCTCCTTTCCCGCTGTCTTGGCTGTGTTGAAGTCCTCCCAGAATAACCTGCCTTGTCGAAGGGACTGTCTGTATGGGGAGAAGGGGGAAAAAAAAAAAGAGAAGTGCTGGAAAACAAACGCTATCTTTGTTTAAAGCTGGTTGTGCATCAAGGTTGTGGCTTAGCTGTGAGGCAGCTCCGCTCTGCTTATATTAAAACCACAATAACACATTGAAACAATCAAAGTCTGGGAAGGTAACTCGGCTGAAATGCAATTCAGCAGCGGGAGGCTTTAATGCAGGTTTTACAGTACCTCATCTCTCTGGTGAATAAATGCATATAATTAGTGGAAGGGCTTTTTTTGAGCTTTTCGTTTCGTGTGTTATTTGAAGAAGTTCTTCAGGGTTGTAATTGATAATACTCTTAATCTTTCCTGCTTTCTTGCTGAAGTTTGTAGCTGTGCCCTTAGGTGTCTGTGGTACGGTATGTTATTTTATTGGTATAAAATGCTATTTTATAGGTATGGAATGTTGTTTTAAGACCAGGTTTGTGTTGGTGAGTGCATTAGATTTCCTGCGAACCTGTCAGAATTAGACTTGTGATTGCCTAATTACCCTTGATTGTGAAGAATGAGAATCAATAAACAGCATCCTGCCTCCAGTCTCACGTTTCTCTCGTAGTACATTTGTATCACCCAGCACGGCGTGGCCTTAATCTGCTTGTCATTGTGGAACAAATAACAGGGAATAGCGCCCAGCACTGCTGTGCCTGAGGGAATATGGGGACAAAACAGAGGGGGCTGTCACCTGGAGCAAGGACTGGAGGCTCAGGGAGGTGCTGATGAACCCTCCACCTTCTGCCAAACCAGGGCAGCTTCCACATCCAGCAAGATCAGGCTGAGTAACCTGGTCCAGTGGAAGGTGTCCCTGCCCATGGCAAGAGGATTGGAACAATACGACCTTTTAAACCAACCCAAAGCTTTCCGTAATTCTGTGATGCACTGGTTTAGTTGACAAGACAGGTTAAGTATGGATCCACCCTGTCCGGGTTTCTGTTCTGTTCAAAAGTTGCAGGAACACCGAGTGGGCTGGAGCACCTGCTGATGAATTTGTGGATGTAGTGAGGTTTAAAGAGACACCTGTGTGCTCCAAACTCTGAATCCCAGCTGTCCTCCTGGATGTCATATGACATTAACTTTGCCCATGTCTCCTGTATGAAAAATTCAAGCACTCCATTTAGGCCAAATGTATGAATCTTCCAGAAATCGAGTGAGAGCGCAGGGGAACGGATGTTGGTGCTCAGTTCCTTGCAGTGGCAGGAGGGGGTGAGCAGCTTTAGCCCGGTCCCAGGTAGGAGCAACACTCCTGGTCTTACAGAAAGAGGCCAAATGGCCTCAGAAGGCTCTTGCTGATGCTTTCCCCAGTCCCAAATTCGATGATCTTACATGTATCAGGTATAAGGACTCCCCAGGCTGATTTCCTGCAGCATCTCCCAACTGCAGCGCAGCTTTGGTCTTCTTCCTTCTCCAGCCACAGTTGGTTGGTTTAGAAGAATTAAACTGAGAAAGGTGGCAGCTGAATTCAAGTGGGCAAGGCTTGAGGACTGGCCATGTGCAGCATTATCCCTGCACACCTTTTCCAGGTGTTTTGCTGTAAACTGGAATTAAAAGCTCCCGAGGTACAGCTGAGGGCCACGTGACAGCTTCTTTCATCGGTTGTGACTAAGTTATTGGACAGCTTGTGTTTCATCTCAGGGCACTCATGCTTTTCCCCTGCTGGTAGGTCCAGAAAATACAATTTTTAATTTCTTCAGGCTGATTATTCCCTGTGCCTGAGCCAGCTTTTCTCTTTCCCCCCCACATTTGTCCTTCCCCATCTCTGAGCTGAGGTTGTTAGAGGTTTCAGTTTTCCTTTTAGCTGGTGGATTTCTGAGGTGCTGCAGCCCTTCTTGGACATCCCACTTAGAAATATCCCTCTTTCTCACTGTGGGCTGCTGGCAGCTGGCGGCCACAGCACTTTCTGTGTAGTTTGCACCTTGGAAACAGCATTTCTCCTCCTTGCACCGTGTCCCTGGAGTGGGTGGTCCAGGATGTGCCCCGGGTGTCTGGGAGGGCTGGGAGGTGTGGTGCTGCTTCAGCCCAGCCCAGAGAAGAGAAAGTGAATTATGCAAGAGGCTCAACTGGCTCGATCAAATTTCTTTCTTGAGTTTCATTGGCAGACTTGAGTTTCAGGGTGTGTGGGGTCAGACTGTCCCTGGGGGGAGTCTGATGAGCCCTCGCAGTGGAACAGAACTGTGAGTTTCTGGAGAAGCCCCTCAGAGCCCCAGTGTGACGTTGGTCTTCCCATCAAACTAGTTTTCCATTGATTAAAAAAAGGACGCACCCTAGATAGCGTGAACTCTTTGCTGAGGATACTGGAGACAGGTTGTTCAGCCTTTAATCCTTTTTGGGGTTTTTTTGGCCTTTGCTTATTTGGTCTGTGTCAGTTTCTCACGTCTCTTGCACACCTGAAACATCTTTGCTGAAACCCTACAGGAGGGTGGTTGCTCTATTTCCTAACTTCTCAATCTTGTCCTAATCAAAGATGTAAATACATGCATAATGAGTTGCATGCCATTAACTTCTGAAAAACACTGGCATGCTAAAATCAATGGGTTTTGGAGTCTGATTTTCCTGCCTGCCTGAGAAATAGCACCTGGAATTCACAAACCAAGAATTCAGACAATCAGACCTGCTTTCAGCACTGCTTTTTAATTTAAAAAGGGACAAACTCAGCGTGGTATGTGCTCATCTGTAAACTCACTTTGCCAGCACTGAGCACGTTGTGATAATTTATGAGCCTCTAACACGGACCAGGAATTTCAGGGAAAATACCTTCACTTGTGGGCAGGAAGTTTGAGGCTTCAAGGGGCACAGGGAGACCAGGAGAAAGTAATGTCATTGGAGCTGGGCTGGCAGAGGAGCTGCCCCCTGGATTTCGGTTTCCTTAGCACAGAGCTTTGTGTAAGAGCTGAAAGATGAGGCTGGGAATGTCTGTGTGGAGCAATCAGCAGACAAGGATAAGGATCCAGGATCCCACACGGGCACTTTGCCAGCAGTTCACACGAGTGGTTTTGCTCATGTCAGAGATGCTGAGGATAAGAATTCCTGGCTTCTCCTTTGGAGGTGATTCCCACTGGCATCCCAGAGTATGTGTGTTTGACAGAGTCATCCCATCTTTAAGAGTGAGCAGATGAGATTTAATTCCTGTTAAAAACTCCTTTGATGTGCATCACTCGCCCAGAGCTCAGGGCTTGTTTTAAGAGCTGCCTTCAAGTCAGTGAGTGTGTGAGTCAGCACAGGGTTACTGTGGCTCAGATGCCAGAGTGTGTAAGGGCTCTGCCTCTCTGGAAGTGCTCCCAGTCTTTGAAAACAGGATTAGCAGCAGTCCTGTGCTGCTGGAGTGTGCGAGACTGAGGTTAGAAATGCACATTCTGGACCCTTCCATGCAGCAGCTTTAACGTGTCTTTTTCCTCAGGAACGAGGGGGAAAACCATGTGCAACAGTTCTGTTGATACAAATAAAAGACCTAAATGGTGAGCTAAAAACAAAAGCAGTTTGTTTTCTGTGCTGGGACCTATCTGAGCTATGGCAGCTATATTTCACACTCAGCATTGTTTCTACTAAATCTCTGTATTAAAAGTAAGAAGGGTGTGATCTCTCATTTAAAGAAACCCCCCAAACCATCTTTTAACAAACTGAGTCTTCAGTAACCAGCTCCCCTGTGCAACCCCGGTGACTCCTGGGCGTGTGTTCTCCTGTCGGAGCATGTGGAATAGGGACCTGGAGAGCCGTGCGTGGTTGAGCAATGGGCTGGTTAATGAGGGGATGCTCAGCTATGCAGCGAGTGTCCTGTCAGCACCTTCTCTCAGGAACTCAAACAGCCCAGGGGCTCTTCTGCCTCTCCAAGGCCAGCGGGCACAGCTCCCTCCCCGGGCCTGAGCTTGCTCCTCTCCAGGAAGGAGCGGCAGGGACCACACTGGCTGCTGGGGAGGAGCTGTGCCCATTCCCTCGCTCCCTGGGAACCCGGGATGAGCGGGCAGAAAACAGCTCCAGTGGGAGTGCAGGCAATTAAGGCGTGTGAGCATCGCTGGCCTCTTTTGTTTGCCGGTAAATCTGGAGCTCTGATGTTCAGTTCTTCCAAAATTGTTATTGCACTTTCACTTAGAAGAGGTTGTCACACGCGTAATTGGCTTAAACCATTTCACTCCTGTGTTTGGATTCCAAATATTCTAAATATCAGTGTTTTGGTAACACCATTGTGCTTCACCTTGTGCACCAGTTCATCCTCGCAGTTCGAGACTCCCAGTGCACGGAGTGCTTTTGTTTAATGAAACAAAATATCAGCAGAGCAAGTGCTTGACGAAACGTGAGAATTGTAATGAGGGTGCAGTTGTTATGGAAATACAGGTCTGGGATTAGCAACCTTTCAATTACAAACAGAGGGTGTTTACTCTGAGCAGGGTTTGAAAGTGAGCCTCAGAAAACCAGTTAAACAGTATTTTTTTATGTTCAACACTGAGCCTGTGTAGCCATGAAACCAGCAGTTTAAATTTAAAGTTTAATCACCAGAGTTCAGTAGTCCTTAATGTGATTATCACGATAATCCTTCTCTCTTCCACAATTCTCTCTCTTCAACATAAATGTTTTAAATCATTTTGAATCATTTGAAACCGTCCAGCCATGCCATTTTTTAATAAGAAATGTAGACCAGTCATCTTGGCAGCTTGAGGTGGCACTGATGAAGTGTGAGACACTGGCTCCATATGGTAAAAGTAGTTGAGACAAGACCTTTCTGGGTGCAAAAAAGGTGTGTTTGTGGTGAGAAAAACCTGCGCTCAGATCCCAGGAACCTCTGTGAAGCGAGGGCTGAGCACAGAAACTGTGACGTGCCCTTAGGCTGGCAGGGAATTACGTGGATGTTCTTCACAGGTTTGTTTTGAAAGCAGCTTTTTCCAGTGAAAGTGAGCGGTGTGACCAGGGTGTGCCACTGGAAAACACGCTGCATTTTGTGCTAAAACTGACCTGTGGAAATGGCTCAGAGTCTTTCAGACTTGCTTCCCAATCCAATTGCCCTTCCAGGGTGCCAGGGCTGCAGGAAGCTCAGTGATTTGGCCCAGTCTAGCATGGATGCGTCTGTAGCCATTATTTCTGGCAGTGGGTTTTTAAGGGCACTCTGAGAGATCCTGGCTGTATGAAACATTATGTCTCTCTTAAATGACATGTCTCCAATTAGGCAGTGTTCTCCTAGGACATGACTTTGCTGTGGCCTGTTGTTATTGGTTTTGTTGTTGTACATTGCTTTAATAAGGCTGCAGGATGATGCTGCCATCAGTGCAGTGGACTGTACAGCTCCTGTCTTCTCCAGGAAATATGAAGATGGGGTTTTCTGGAGCATATTATAGCCTGAAAAACAGGAGCACAGTGATACCTGTTCCTGTTACTGCTGCTCACATATCCTTTGCTACCCACTGTCCCTCCAAAAGAAATGTGACAGCTGGCCAATTAATTTTTTTACCTTGATCCTTGGGCTTTTATATATATATATTTTTTTTTCCCAATAAGCATGTGTTGTATTAACTCCCAGAAGCTGGCATTTCTGTGGGAGCAGAGCAACAAAAACTGCTGTGTGTCCAAAGACCTTAATCGACCCCAGTCATTGCCCCCCCCCCTCTGCCCTTTACTGATGCTGTTTAAATTAGACCTGAAAAAGGTGAAAAGTTGAAAATGAAATGGCAGTTCTTTGGTAGAAGAGCTTGTCTACCTGTCTGCTGCAGGCAGTAGCAGGTGGAAAGTGTAATTCCCAGATGTGTCAGCTGTGGGTTCCCAAGGGGAGGGACCCAGATGAGGACACAAGCAAAGAGATGCAGTTTGGGGTTTTTTCCTTCTTAAAATGGGCTCAGAACCTGCTTGGGAACTCAGCAGCTTACAGAGGTGTAACACCTTTCCTGGCTTTCTCTTTCAGCCCTGTGACATCCCCTTTGATCTCCCTATTGCAAAGTACCAGCCCAGCAGGACAGAGGAGGGATCTGCAGGATCTCCTTGTGGACCATTCCACCCCTGGACACAAGGTGAGCTCATCTCCTGCTGCTTGAAGCAGAAAAGTGTCCCTCACCTTTCCATCAGCACAGAATTTACCTTGTAGTGAAGATGACCTGAAACAAGTACTTGAAAATGTTACAGCGGAACAACTTAACTTTTGGCAAATCCTGCTTTTGACTCAGGCCTTTGCACTTTCACAGTCAGGTTTGTAAAGTAAAAGTTTTTGTGAATGTCAACAGGATGTCAGTGTTCCCTGGCTGAGGAACATTCCCAGCTGGGGGTATTGTCACTTCTGACAATAGACAGAACTCACTGGAACACTTGAAATTACCTTTCCACAAACTTGTACTGTGAAAGTCCTCGTGATTTCCTAGCACTGTTCAGTGAGGTCTCCTAAACATCAGCACTGAGGTTTCTGTCAAGAGAACAGTGTGGGGAACAGTTAAGTGCATTGTAAACTTTTTTTTCCTATTTTCCCCCCCTCTAACTATCATATCCCAGGCCACAGCAGTGACACAAACCCAAAATCAGGCACCAGGCAGGTGCCAGGTTTTTGTGTGGTACATGTTAGACATGAAAAAAAATGTCCTGAGGACACAACTTTTCTCATATGTAAAAATTCACTGGGGATTGCAGGGTTTCAGAGCTTCTAGGAACCCCAAAAATAGACTTTTATGCATTTTGGGGAGCCTCTGCAACCTCTTTATTAAAGACATTAACACCTTTCAGGTGGGGCTTCCCGTGGTAATATTGTGTTTTAATCTATTCCAAATATTATTTGCAGATTGAACACTGGATAATGAGCACGAATATCCAATTAGCTAATTGCGTTGCTAATAAGTTATTAACAACTGATTCTGTTTGCACTTAGTGGTGGCACTTACTTCAGTGATCTGTTTGGGGATCCCCCAAGCTCAGGCTGGTCAGAATACTCAGACCTCACCCTGGATTATTGCCAGCAGTGGCTTTTCCAGCTGTCCTGTGCTCCCTGCTTTTCTTCATTTATCAGCCAGAAAAACACCCCCTGTCACCTGCAGCGGAACGAATGGATTCATGGAAGCTGGACACATCTTTCAGCAGATTAATCTTTTTGTGTTTCACACTCACAAACGGTGTTTGCTTAATTCCTGACAGACATACACCTTATATTTTCAGGGAGAGGAAGGGGAGTTCAAGTTTCTTTGAATTTTTTGAGTAAAAATACATTTTTCCAAGGTAACAGTCTCTCCAGCAGAGGCTGCAACTCTGTGAGTATGTATTTGAGTTCACTCACCAGGCTACATGGGGCATATGAACATTTGCTTTTTCAGCCTGGAAGGTCAGTTCTCCTCACAGAAATCTGCATATTTGTAGGGCTCATTTAGTGATCTGTCGTACCTGAGTGACTTTTATGAATTTTCCCACACCTTATTTTTGGGGGATCCATTTTCTCAGTGTCATGTATACATATTATTTCATAGTGTTTTTGTTGTTGAGACCAACAAACACCTTTGTGGACAACAAAAGCAGGTCACATGGCCAAGACTAACCTGTGTGCTGGCTGACAAAACCAGGGAAGGGAACAAACTGTGAAGAGAAGAAACTCTTGACAAAGGACAGTGTGACCCATATTTGAAAGCTGGAGGGGACAAAAACCCCATGTGCTTTATTTAATTGTGTTTACACTTTGTATATTCTACACAGAGACCTTAAATTACAGGGGTGCTGTGAGTAGCAATACAGAGCTACATATGTCATCTGTGAAAGGATAGTTGATACAGCCTCATTGCAGAGAGTAAAACCAGAGTCAAACCAGTGCAGCACTGACACACCAGTCCAGACTTGGTGTCTTAGCACTGGAGATGTCCTGGGTGACCCTCACAGGGAGGGGCAGACACCAGGACACAGCTGGAGTCAAGTGTCTTTTACATAAAATGCCAGGAGCTGCTGTTATAGGGGCTTCTTTTCCTGCTGGAATTCTCCTGTAATGAAAATGTTGGTGTGTTTTCAGCACAGGTAAATGAGCATTGCATCATTTGCTTGATTTGCTTATTTGTCTAACATGAGATCTCTGTTGGGATTTGTGTTCATCTGTCCGTTTTATTCCCTTTTTTTTTCCCCATTCCTTTTGTCAGAGACGTGTTTGCCTGGGAGCAGTGACACCCCTGGGGATGGTGGGTTGTTAACAATCCCCAAAATTTACACCTGGTTATTCTGAACTGAGATTGTGACCTTGATGCACTGCTTGGATTTGGTATCCAGAACGTGTGTAGGAATTCCTCAGCTGTGGAAGCTTTTATGTTCTCCCATTTGTTGTGCCTCCAGTGTCGCTGAACCTTGGTTGTTGCTCAGAAGGGAAGGAAGAGAAGGCCTCAGATCTGCTCCCACTCTGCACAGAAACATGTCGTAATATGAGTGTTATCCTGTGTATACAGAGATAATCCCGTTTAGCTCCAGAAATTCATGGGAATGTTTTGGTTCTTGCTGTACCTCCTTTGCTCTGTGCAAACTGTGCTCACAGAGTGTTGTGAGGCTCCTGTTTTCTGGTACTTTTGCCTCCTTCCTGGTTCCCTTCCAGCTCACCCTGTGTCACAGGTAAGTCCAGGGCTGGATTAGGAGTCTCTGCCTCAGATCCTGTTGGATGGACCCCTCCAGGAGTCTGCCTGAAATCTGCTGTGAAGAAAGGCTCACCTCACCCCCTGCTCATTTGGAGGGCATCCTTCCCTGTGCTGTTGTAATGAGACAAGGAAAATGGTGATTTACTGGCTAAACCTTAACAAAATTTTAAATTAGCACAAATGTTTTCTTTATAATTGACATGACTTTGTGAGTTTTCTTAGTAAGAATGGTTTAGTCTTCCGTGGCAGGTTGACAAAATCATTTGAAGAATAATTGAAATATATTGCCTTTTATCTTGCATTTCTGTCTCCTTGAAGTGTGATAGAAACTGGTTTGTTCTCTTTGATAATAACAAATGTTTTTTGTAAGCAAGTTTTTAACCCGAGCCCCCCCAAATTCCAGCAATCCTGTGCATTTACACCAACCTAAAGGTGTTGCCAATAAATCAGGCATGTTGGGAATGGACTGAGCTGTGTGTTCCCTGCAGGCAGGGCCTGGCAGTGGGGTAATTCAGCTGCAAGCAGGTTGGCTGTCCTTGCACAGGTCAGCCACAAATCTGCCTTCTCTCCCTCTCATTATCCCATCTTTCATCTCTCTTCACTTACTGCAGCTCCAGCCAGCAAAGGGAGCAGATTCCCATGTTTCCCTGGAATTCCTGGCTTCAACAGGACCATGTGGAAACAGAAGCTGCAGTTGGGATTTGTAAGTGGGGGAAGGATGTCCCTCCTGTTGTCACAATGGTGACAAGTGTTTCCCCAAGGCTCAAAAATCCAGTTACAGGAGAGGTTTGTACCCGTTCTTGTCAATCAGAATCTCAGAGCCCTCCACCACTCACGGAACGAAACACTAGAGAAAATGTGCAGTGCAAAAGTCAGCCTCGAATTCATTGGATTGGACAAATCTGATGAGTTGCATGAAAAACTCCGTCCAGGTGGAGCACCTTCTGGCTCTTTGGAGAAGCTTTTATTATTTAGTAGTTGTCATGGATTCTTGCAGTATTTGGGAAATGAAATAATTATGAGCCATGAACTGAGGATGGCACATTTTCCTTTCACCACTGATTGCTGATAATTTGCAGTAGTACTTACGACTTTAATTATATTGCCATTTCATGTTTAGATAAGCATAGGAAGGAGGTGTTTTTCTTTGCAAATCTGAGTTTTTTTTTTTTAAATCAGGCAACCAAAATGGAAGATCTGGTGTCAGACCTACATTCTTTATACGTTCCATAGTAACTTTCATAGTAACAGGAATGGAAATGTTTCATTTTAAAAATATTTAGATGTTGAATAGCTTGTTGAATTCTTGAAGCTGTTCTTTATCTATGTCTTTTAAGTGTCTTCCAAGTGTGGGACTGTGGAGGTTCTCTGGCATTTACATTGTCTGGATTGGGACAGGAATTCAATTTTGAGGGTTTTTTTCTTTCACTGCAAACATAATATTGCTGCCATAAGCAGGGAGGGATCTGAAGCTACAGAGCATCTGGCGTTTCTGAGGGCCATTCTTTGCTGCCACACAATATTTGAGCATTTAAGCCATTATGTTTAGGCTGCTGAGGAAAAAAAGATGAGAGTAGTCGAGCATGGCGAGAAACCAAGAGAGTCACAAATACGTGAATTCATGGCAGTAAGTATTTGAGCAGCTGTAGGTTTCATGTTCAGTTCTCAAAAGGTCCACGTGGAGTTCTTTTTGTTCTGAATTTGAAATACGTGCCCAAATATGGTGTCTCCTGATGTATAAAATAACTGGTTTTCCACTTCCTTGAGCTGTTTTCCTGATTCTGTTCACATTTCAGCCCTGTGACCAGACTGTGTTTTCTCTGCCTTTATATAATGGCAGGGTGAGCTGATAGTAGCCTCTCAAAACCTCAGATAGCTCTTGCTATTCTGCTTTTTCAGCTCGTTGCTGGGCTGGAATCAAATCAGGTTTGCCTGTTACTGTCCCTCTCCGGCAGGATTTGAATCCATCATGTACAGATGTGATGGAGACACACAAGCTTTGGTCCTGCTACTTAAGCCTCGGTGTTTGAGCTCTCAATTTAACTTGGGGGGGGAAAAGCAGAATTCATTGTGCATGTTTGGGGTCTATTAGTGTTAAAGACATCTGGGAGTCTCGGAATTACTGAACTAATGGACTGCCTGGAGCCTTGCAGTGCCAAGTGCCTTCAGCTCCCTGTAAGTCATGGTGAAGCAGCAGTTGGTGCTTCCATGCAGCACAACTGCCCTGCTTTACCATTTTTTGATTAAACTGGGTCGTGTAAATTATTCTGTAATCTATAATTCCATGAGGTGAGCTCTGCTGGCTCCGCAGACATCACGTATAAAACTGTAGTTGAACGCTCCCAGATGCTTCATCTTTGGGGTGTTTCAGCACATCCATTTTCTGTGCCATCCTCACAAATCCACAGAGGTGTGCTTTCCTCTGTGCCTGTGCTGGCTGGTCAGTTGGGTGCCAGTTCATCCAAATTCCTTGCATGTAGGTCTTGCCCTGAAAAAATGGGACACAAAACCCCTGACATTTTCATTCCGTTTCTTGAAATTCCTACAAATACTGGAATGTTTCGGATTTTCTCCAGATCTGGGGAAATGATTTGACCCTGTGTCCTTTTTTGGGGGGAGATGTTCATTCTGCAGCACAATGGTAGATCAAGAGCTCTCCTCCAGCAGTGGCAGCAGCTGGGCTTGGGAAGCAGCAGCAGCCCGGTTAATCCGCCCCAGGGAGGGGGAAGGAGCAGGAAGAAGGAGCTGAGGAGAGAGGATTATAAATACTGCATGGCTGCAGCCCTGCTGCTCCCTGAACCAGGTTACCACTGCTCCAGTGCACGCTGCAAAACATCTCCTCACTCTGCTGCTCTGGGTGGGTGGGAACAACTGTTCACTTGGGTGGGTGACTTAGGGATCAGTTTGGTCAGGAAAATGGTGTTACATTCCCACAAACGTGTGGAAAACGGGTGATTTAAATGCAGGAGAGAGGCACGGAGGGAAAAGCACGTGTGCTGTTGTGTTTGGTGTCTCCTGAGGGATGTGCTCTCCTGTCCAGCCACGTCTGGAAGGGAAACCTGTTGCTGGGGCTGTGTGAGTAACCAGGGATTTCACAGGACAGGGATTTATTCAGGGATGCACTGGAGGCTCTGGGGTAAAGAGGAGCTTCTGCTCTACTGATCCCGCACTTGAGGACAGGGAAAAACAGAGGCTGGGAAGGCAGAAACAGAAGGGAGGACATGGCTCCCTCTTCTAACTATAACCTCACCCCAGCCTCGTTAGGAAACCAGGATTGGCACCATTGGTTTTATTTTCCTGTGATTTTGCAATGTACAAACACTCCTATTTAAAGAGCTTTTCCCTGCTCTTGGCATACCATGGGTTTTTTTTTCAAGTTGATTTCTTTATCCTGAGGGTTGGTTCTGAAGAGCACCGTGAACAATAAGTGGAACATCCAAAATATAAACCAGGATTATGCTGCTGGGTAGTTTCTGGAAAGAGGAGAATCTGGCCTCCACACAGAACAAACTGCTGGTGTTCTCCTCCCTTCCACAATGAAGGGAGAAAATTCCCTGCAAGGAATTTCTATAGCTTCTGTTTGGGTGGGGTATTCAGTAGCTGAATGCTTTTTATGTTGCCTTAGCTAGTTTTGTGGTTTACAAACAAAATCCAGAGGTACTTGCTCAAGGTCCAAGCCGTTTTTGTGGTCACACCTTTAGTAAATCTCAGCAATATCTGTGTATTTAAATCTTTGCCTAGAAATGCACATATTGGCATTAACTCTGCTCAGCAGGAAGGGTCAAGCAGAGCACATAAGGGAGGGTGAATCTGGGGTGAAGGCAGTTTTTGTTTCTGCAGGAGTAAACGGTGCAGTGACAGTGATGTTCACAGGATTATCCTGGAGTAATTCCATTTTCACTTGTAGTCACGTTCTGAGTTTTTTTCTGGGGCTTCATGACAGCTTTACACTTGTGTCTAAGAGAGAGTTCCTGTTCAGATCTCTTGTTGTGCTCCATTACATCACTTGTTTTCTTTCTCCACGTGTCCATCTTTACATCCTGCTGTATTTCCTACAGGAATCTGAGATGGGGGAGAAGTAGATTCTGATGGTCACCTCGCCACTGTTGCTGTCACCTGTATTGACAGGTAAGTGTGCCAAAGGAACTGTGGAGAAAAATGATTGAAGATATTTGTGTCAGTTATCTTTTGGTTTTTTTATCTTTGTTCCGCTCTCCTCATTGCAGAATAAACAGAGAGACTCAGAAATTGGAAAACTGGAACGGAAAAGACACTGATTTAAAATTAGGTTTCCTCTGGTAAAGCTCAATGCTTCTGTATGATCTGAAAAGTAAAAAACTCATTTTCTCCGTGTAGAAGAAACTGAAGGTGCCTTTTCTTCCATCAGCTGCTGCAGGGGTTTGTGCTAATGCACATTATGAACACAGATCAAAGATTAGAGAATGAGTCCTACCAGCGCCTTTGGATGAGCGCTGGAAAGACAGAGCAAATATAAAAATGATGCAAAACATGTGAGGTGTATTGCTGAAAAGTGTGTGGTGACATGAAGAGCTCTAATTTGGAGCAGTAGTCTGTAAAATGTAAAGTTGAGAAAGATTAATAAAATATTTGTGGCTCAAAGGCCAGTACAACCAACATTTCTGGCTGATCAGGCCATTTGATGATTGACTTTGCTTCAAATGCACTAAACAAAAGTAAAAAGTAAAAGGTGTAGTGTGTGGCATCATCAAAATAATGCATCACGCCCTGAAAAGGGATGTGTGTATTTGATTTAGAGACACAAGTGAGGAAGTGTGAAAGGAATTATGTGAAATAATTCTAGAACAGCAAAAAAACCCCCTCAAGTCACTCAATTTTTAAATTAGTATTTACTCGGTGCAACTAAACTATTTGTGGGGAACAGAAAGGCCTCATCAGTGCATGGCTGAAGCACATTTCAATTAAGTCTGAAGCATAACGAACTGTAGTTACTCATAACCACCTTTGATGAGGTGTAAACACTGAAACAAAGTTTAACATGTAGATGTGATTGTGGAAGGCCTTTGCTTTCCTTCTCAGCCTTGTTTGTATTTTATTTGGTGTCATTCTTCCCCATTTACATTCGGAGCAGTGACAGTCACTGCAGAAGGAGACACTCCTGACTGAGCTGTGCCAGTGGGGTTTGATCCAGGCTCTGGACACTCCTCTGGCCTTGGAGTAGGCACTGAATGGGAACTTTCATCACAGGGCTGGGATTTCCCTAAAAATCTATGTATTATCCATATTTCTTTGTGGTGTGGTTTTGAGTCTTTTGGTTAGATGTTTTATTGATCCCCGCACCCGAATACCAATGTGTATTTAACAGCCTTTATTACAACATAAAAGCATTGTAATTACACACATATATACACATACATATGTATATACAGTTATAGCCCGTCCATCGCGAGGAACAGGACATGCCAAGGGCGTAGCGAAACGCTAAACTCGCAAAGAAGTGCAGGTCGTTAATATGCATGCAGGTCATGCCCATTGCTCCACCCCCCGGCATTCCGGAGAGCTGCGGACAATTTTCTGCTTCTCCCCTCGGGCTCTGTGAGCAGGGGGGAGCAAAGGGAACCGTTTCTGAGCGGCTACTGTGACCGTGTGTGCTCGCAGTCCAAACCTCACGCTGCTGCTCAACCCTCCCCCAAGCCCCCTGGCCCGGCCCTGGTGCTCGTGCCGGCCCCAGGGGCGCCGCGCCACCCTGCGCGTGCTCGCCCTTCCTCCACGGCAGGGAAGGGGTGTCCCTGAGCTCTGGTCAGCATTCTTGGAGCCTGGAAAAACCTTAACTTTGCAACACTGCAACACCCTGTGCACTTATGGCGGGAGGGAGGTGTTGGTATGGGAGTTTCTTTCCCTTTAACATCCACTGGTCCCGTGAGAAAGGGGCAGCGCTGCCCATACAACCCCAGAGGGCAGGGGAACAGAAGTCCCCTCCCAGCACACAGCTTGCCTTACTTTCATGAGGCAGTTTCCCCATTCAGGGACGGGGCACGGTGCTGCCATTGCGAGCCCCCCTCCCCACAGGGTGGGGTGAGTCCCACCCCACAGGCACCACGGCACCGCCCCTCGGTAGAGCAGAGTCAGCTGCGCATGTCTCGGGTGGCTCAAGTCACACACGGCTGAATCATAATTGCGAAAAATTTGCTTCGCAAATGGGCGGGGTTGTAATGGAGAAGTCGCGATGCACTGGGGATTCACTGTATATAAAGTTGGGTGTATCACCTCATTCCAACCCCCTGCCCTGTGCAGGGACACCTTCCACTATCCCAGGTTGCTCCAAGCCCCGTCCAACCTGCCCTTGAATTTCCAGGGATGGGGCAGCCACAGCTTCTCTGGGCAACCTATGCCAGGGCCTCATCATCCCCTGACTAAAGAATTTCTTCCTAATCTAAATCTTTTCTTTCAGTTTAGAGCCATTCCCCTGGTCCTGCCAGTGTAAGAAGTCACTCTCCCTCTTCTTTTTAAGAAGCATGTGAGAAAAATCAACTATGACCTGCAGAAATAGTCTCTCTCCATGTGTGACTGCAAAAACCACGTGGAGAAGAGCAGTTTTAATTTACTAAGGTCTGGAGAAGTCTTTGGAGGTGAGGCAGGTGGTGATGGCAAGTTTAAAAAAAACCCCAATAACTGTAAGGCAGTCTAAACAAATTTTGACTGAGAATATTAAGCAGCCATGAACCCTAATGGCAAGTCTCTTTTTAATGCTTCTTTCCTATACAAGTGTGAATTGAATGGGAAAAAAAATCAAGTTTTATGGTAATGCTGAAAAGAAGGGCTTTCCTTGCACCATCTCTGCCTCCTCCAGCCCTGCAAAGTACTTTATATCCGGATTCAATCAAGATTTTTTAAAAATATTTTTTAAAAATATTTTTATATTCAGTTTGCATATCTTGATTAGACCGGGATAATTTCCATGGCTGGAATCTCCGATGTGTGCTGTCATAAAATTATAAATGGTAATGAATTCTCTTAATCAGGTCTTACAGGGCTACAATCAACACGAAATCCAGCCAATTAGAAATAAATCTGTTGAAAGTATTTCTGGTTCTCCAACAGCCTCATCCAAGGGCTCACATTACCTGAGTCTGAATGAGAGACCTACCCAGACACGGAGAAATTACACTTTGTAAAGAAATCAATGTGAGGGATGGAAATAAATCCAGAACTCATGGTGATGATAAAATTTACCTGAAACTCCATTATTTTCTTGTCTCTGTAACTCATTGAATCTCTCAGTTCCTCTGCAAAATGAGCCTTTGGTTGTTGCTTCCCTCTTGATTAAGAAAAGGAATTGTGTGAAGGCCAAGTAGTTGTGTCTTTGTTCCCTCTCTGTATAACTTTGGTTTAATGGGCCTGAGGACAGATCTTATTTTTAAAGCTCTCAAAGATAATTTATAGTTTTATAAGACAGAGCATCTATGTGAAGCTTCACTTTTTTTAGCTGCCGTGCTCGTTCTTTGATTAAACCAGTGCCAACAGTGAGACTTTCCTTTGTAACACAGCAAATAAAATGACATGGGGTCACATCTGAGGAGAGTTCAGGTTAAACTTCGTAGCAAACTCCAACTGCTCCCCCATCTGCAAGGAGAAGAGGGGGATCTGCTCCATCTCCTCTCAGGACTTGGTCTGATCTACACAGCAAGACACCAGCAGGGCTTCCCTGTTGACATTTAATTCTGTTTGTGTTTGAATGATCAGAAAAATGTTTTCTTTATGGATAAAGAGGGAAAAGCTTGATGAGCATCAAATGTAAATTAGCAGGCAGCAAAGCTGCTGTGTCCACCAGGGACGTGAGGCTGAGGTAAATATGTCCAACAAGCTTGGATTCTTTTTTTTTTTTTTCCTCCAAACTCCTGTTGTAAATATTTCTGAAATTCTCCCATGTCCTTTCCCTTCCAACATATTATAATCTTTCTGATATTTACATAGTCAAGTGCAGGCAGATGCTGGAAGGAGAAAGGCTAGAAAATAAAGCTGCTTCTGTTTGGGGAGGAAATTTGGTAGGGAGCCCAAAATGACCATTTTATTCACCTTCTTATAAACAGATCTTTAAAATTTAGGGGAGTGTAATACTTCAGTATTCCTTTGAGAACAAATTCTGGATCCTCCCATTGTATCATTCCTGCTTTAGATTAATAAAGGGCAATTTTTTCATTCATTCAGTGGAACAGCTGCATCTGTAGCATATTTTATCATAGAACATTTCCAGGGGTGGGATATCCACAGCTGCTCTGGGCTAAATAGGAAGATTAAAATAGGAAGATCCAACCCTACTTGCTTAGAAATGGGTATTTATTTGAATTTCTGAGTCCAAGGAAGAATATCTCAGGGTTTTTTTGAGTTTTTAAAGAATGGCTTAGACTTACAAACGGCACCACTCCTATTTGTTTGACAGGTGAAGCTCTAATACATAAATGTAAAAACTAGAGGCCATGTTAAAAGCAGCTCTAGGAATGAGCAGAGGCTGGAAGCTCCATGCCTTGGGGCTCACAGAACTGGATGTAATTCCTTGTCTGGAAGAATGACCTTTAGATAAAGGTCAGGCAGAATTGCACTGGAAGTCTTGGAGGAGCTTGAAAAAAAAAAAAGCCACTTAAGAACTGAAATTGCCACTGGGATTTGGCCTTTACTGTAAACTTCACCGTGCTGGGTAACATTTATAAATAGTTGCTCCGTTTCCCCTATTAATATATTGGATTTAAAATTTTTTTTGAAAGGTTTTTAACCAACTTAACCAACTTTACTCCTCTGCCTTCTCTGCCTGTCTCCCACTGTTCCTCGTCCACTGCAAGAAGTTGTCTCTTGTATTTTTTGTATCTCTCCTTCCCCAAAACGCCTCTTTCCATCTGCCTGGTTGAACTTCAGCCTTTCCCTGGAGATACCATGACCAGCTGAATGGTTCACAAGGGAAATAAATACTAAGTAGAAGAGACAGAAAACAAAGGAGAAATTTAACATCCAACACTACTTTTAAAGTAAAGAAACCCCCCTAAACTGCCCTGTGTTTGCAGAAACAGGCTGCAGGTGTAGATTTTGTTTGTGCACAGCAGTGATATGGTGAAGAACATCTGTTTAAAAAAGCAATAAAATAAATACAGTCTTACAGTGCGAGTTTAAAACCCCCGTTAATCACATGATGTTGGTATTTAAGGCTCTAAATACCAGAAGTTAATGGGGCTTAACCACTTCTTGGCAAAGTTTGTGCTGTGCAAATACACATGGACAAGGGCTAACAAAGTGCCTCAGAAATAAGAGGTAGGTTCAACAATTTATTCACTCGATTTTCTTATTTTTCCTTAAGAAGGAAGGGTGGGGTGAAATCCTGAACCTTTTTGCAGAGCAATTTGTCAGCTGCACTGATCCCCCAGCCAAGAAATCAAGGAGTGCATAAAATCTACCCTGAAACAGGGCAGTGAGAGGAATCTTCTGGTGGTGGATGTCATCACTGATTTTCAATGCCGATTTCAGATCAATGTTTCAGTATTTGAAGTCAGAGATGCTTTGTAATCTGTACTCAGTAATCTGGAGTGGCGTGGGGTGTGAGGGAGGGTAGGATTACATTATTGGGAAGTGATTCTGGTTAATGCCAGCTTTAAAATATGAGATTGAAGCCCCCAAATTACGAATTGCCCGTTGGAGTTGGTTTTACGACTCAAATTTTCTTGTGTGCAGCGTTTTCTGCAGAGCTGTGGAGAGAAGTGAAATGCATGGAGTAACCCCCCTCTTCAACTTTTGTTTTGATATTACTCGAATTAGCAAAGATGATGCTTGATCTTCTCCATCGTTTTAATTGAGTAACCTGTCGAGCTGGTTCTTGAGCTGATACATTTCATCCTGAGTCCCAAAAGCAGCCGCTGATGCTACACAATACAACCAGTTTAACTGTAGGAAGTGTGTGATCTGTTGCTTTTGGGGTTTTCTTGAAGGAAAGAAGCAACCCAGAGAATCATGTCAGCAAAATCTAATCTGTAATTTAGGTGTACACCATCAGTTAGGAACCTGAGGTACTCTATTGTCTGTGGAAATCGGAGTCAGCCAGGCAACCTGCCTAACTTTTCCTGAGATAACAGGTTTGGCTGTGGGAAAGCATTTGGAATATCACTGAACAGTTTCTAAAAGATAACAACATCCCTGTGGGAGCATTGGTAGCGAGCATCTCTGGTTATTAAATGGTGGTATTTTCCATTTTCACAGAGTTTAAAAGCCAAACATCACAGAATATTCCAAGTTGGAAGGGGCCCACAAGGATCTTCAAGTCCAACTCTGAAGTGCTTGACCTCTGCTCCCAGTAGGGACCTGTACTGCTGTAGTTGCTCCAGTGTTAGAATTGTCTTGTTTATAGAATGATCTGCTTCTCCACTGTGGGTACAGACTTTCATTATCTTTCCATGGTTACTTGTGCGCTATTTTATTGTAACATGTATTCCAAAAAATCAGGTGACTTGTGCCTTGTTGACGAGTCTCCAGGGAGTTCCTTGTTAAACTTAAGGGCTTCATTCGTGAGAGCTGGTTCTTCAGCTTCTTATCCTGTAATGAGAGATTTCTGGGTAGTTTTTGTATGAAAATCCACTTGCCAAAACCTCGGGAAGTTTTTTCCCTGATGTCAACTCTTTATTCGTGTGCTGGATAATTGCAGTTTACTGCTCTCTGTCGAACCCATTGCCCTGGAGTATGTTGGAGCCTTCACTGGCTGTAGGGAGAGACAAACCATGTGATGGTCTTTATGTCTTTTTGCTCACACTCACTGGCTCCTGATGCCCTTAAATGCCGTGTAATGCCCTGCTGTGTTTTTGGGTTCATGTTTTTTAGCGTTGGTAGGTAAATAAAGAAGCCATCAAAATGTTTATGCTTTTTATTGACTTAAGGTGCTTTGGAGAGCGCCATTAATCTACAGTTCAGTGAAGCAGCAAACAAATGAAATCCTCCCTCCAGAGTTTTCCTTTGTAAGTGGAACCTTGCATTAAGCTGCTGTGAGCTGGCGAGCTTTCAGCTCTTTGAGTGCGCTGGGTTTGTCTTCATTAGCAATTATAGCTGAGGGTAATATCACTGGAATTGTCCTTCCTTGGAAATAAGAACGAGGCTTGATGATGTGGGGATGGGACCTGTTTTGGAAATGCCTGCCTTTGACCTCAGACTTCAGGCCTGATTCTCCTCAAGGTCCAAGGCAGGGGCACCTTCGAGTGCTGAAGGAGCGGGGCAGCCTTTGGTTCCTGCTCGTTGCCTTGTACACGACCAGGCTTTGAGGAGGGAGGTCTGATCTGCCTCTGATATTTGCTTGGCTCCAATGAAATTGTTAAACACAGGGGTAAAAAATGTTCCCTCAGTCCTGGCTATTGTTTGGCTTTGTTTGGTTTGGGGGATCTGGCCATGAGGCCATTATGGAACACAGAGTTGGGTGTCTTGGGACAGTCACCTGGCAGGAGTGACCCTGGTCAAGTCACTTTGCCCTTTTGAGCTTTACTTTTGTGTTAATGTCTCTTTTTAAATGTGAGTTGACAGTGGAATTGTAGTTCGTTTACCTTTTTTTTGTTTGTTTGTTCTTTTAATGGAGGGTTTTTTCATTAAAAAGCAGCAATATTGGGGGAAGTTTCTCAGGGAAAATACAAAAAATAATTGCATGTTTTTCCATCTACTTCAAACTGAAAATCTATGTGAGCTCTGCAAAGTTTATGGTGGTCCTTCCATTTTTTTCCCAATATAATTTCCCCCCCGTTTTTCCATAGGATAATGTTTAAATTCCTAGAGAAGTTCTGAGTTAGTGGAACAAAAAAAAAAAAAAAGCATTTTGCTGTTGCAGCTGGAAAAACCCAGAAGGAAAATACTCTGCTCTTCTTACTGAGATAATTTCAGAAGCCAATGCCTTTTACGTTTGGACTAAAATTATTTTCGTTTTATCTATATCACAGAGTAAAACTGTTTCTAAACTCTGTATTTGAGCACGCCCAGTAGCCAGATTTGGGTCGTGTTGATGTCAAAGGGGTTTGTGTGGAGCACAAACCACAGAGCAGCATCTGTGTTTGCCTGGCTCCCTGTAGGATTTCATTTTTTGGTTCATTCCACTATTTGAAGAAGCTGCCTTTTATTGAAGCCTCTCTGTGTACAGTGTGATGTTAGTTTAGCACTTCCACTCATTTCCTGGAGTGTCCTTTTGCAGTGAGAGGAGGAGGCTTCAAAGCCAGACCCAGTTCTAAGCACAGTTTACAACTGGGTAATGAGGCTGGTTTTTTCTGGATGCTTTGGGAGCTTGGGTGTGCCTGGGAAGAAAGGCCATCCTCCTTTTTATTGCTCTTTTTTTCCTTCTCCTGGCCTTCCTTTTCCCTAGTAAACTTGCAGCCAGATTTATTTCCTTTGCACTCTGCCTACCCACATAATTGACAGAAAGAAATAAAAGGAGGATAAACCAGAAAACTCCCTTGTTAAATGCATGTTATTTCCAAGAAAGCAAAACTGGCAGCTGATACATTTTTAAGGCTTCAGCTATAATTTTTTTCCCCTTCTTTTTCTCCTTTGTGTTGGCAGGATAAAAAAACCTGAACATGCCTCGTAGCCCAACATCAAGTGAAGATGAAATGGCACAAAGCTTTTCTGACTATTCTGTTGAGTCCGAATCAGACAGCTCCAAAGAAGAAACTATTTATGACACAATTAGAGCAACTGCAGAAAAGCCAAGCAGCAGAATGGAGGACAGTCAGAGCAACACGTTAGTGATCCGAATTATAATCCCTGACCTGCAGCAAACGGTAAGGCAGCCTGCACTGCAATTCCAAACACAAGGAGAAAATGTAATTATTAGCTCTGCTGGCTTCAGTCTGCAGTAGGTCTGTTTTCTTTTCTCATATTCTTTGAATGCCTACGTTTTGTACCCCAGTGGTTTCTCTGACTGATTGCCTGAACTTGATCATGAAGCAAAATCTCTGCCTGATCTGCATTCAGAGGGATTTTGGGGTAGAAGGAAGAGAATTAGGGATCTCATCAGAAGATGAAGATTGAATTGAGAAGTCACACGTTCCCTCTGTGAAACCTCAGGTGTAACCCCAGTGGCTTCTTTAGTTTCCCTTGCCATGAGATAATTTGTGACCGACACAAGACTGTGTCTAACAAGTGGTCATCAAGTTCTCTCTCTTTCCTGTATTTGTTGCCTCTCTCTGTCACCGTCCCACAAAAAGACATCCTTGTTAAGTAGCTGGTGGCTTCTAGAGGGTAAAGATGAGGAGAAAGAAGCACCAATAAATGTTTCCTTCCTCCTCTGCTGCTGTGCCTTTACTCCAGAGTGTTGTTCTTCAGGCTTCCACCCAGAGAAACCAACACACTCAGTGTGGAGGAAGAATAAAACTGTTCCATTACGTCATTATTTTATTCTCTCCCACCTCCTCGCTGCTTGCACTGGAAACATCAGAGAGGATAAAAAGACCCTTTTCAAAAAGACCCTTTTCTAATTTTTCCCAGAGGATTCATCTGTGAGTCTCTATTTCTAAGTCTATGAGATGAAAATAGGGACTTTTCAGCTAAATGTTTAATCCCTCACATTTTACAGAATTAAACAGGCTGTTTGTTTGAAAATGTCTGATTAATTTAGTAAAAAAAATAAATTTTGTAATTAAAAAAAATCTTAGATGTTCCTTATATACAGCCCAAATATCTTGCAAGAGACTATTGTATTTCTTTTATGATTTGGGGTATAAAATTCAATATCTTGGGAGTTGCTTACTGATTCTGCCTAGAACCACACCGTGTCCAAGCTTGTGATTAATTATCCAAATTGCCCTGGATCTCCTTGAATGCTGCTTTTCAATGGTAGGCATCAGACTTCTTCCATTTCAAAGCTGATTCTAAGAACACATTGCTTGTGTGGACACGAGCTGCAGACATCCCTCTGTGCTGCCACGGGAGATCTGCATCACGCCCTGCTGCCACCCAGGATCTGCCTCAGATGAAACTGTGCCTTTCTTTTTAATTAAGTTCATTTGGGGGGGGATGCAGATGGGCTGTCAGGGCAGAGCTGCCCCTCAGGTGTGGCCGGGCCTCTCTTTTTAAAGCCCAGTCAGTAGTCAGAGAAATCAATGTTGGAGTTGGGGCTGTTACCACTTTAATCCCTGTGTTTAAAAAAAAAAGAAAAGTCATTTAGGTGGGGATTGTGGTTGGAATTGCAGTGCCACTCCATGAGTTCAGATGGAATGAGATTAAAGTCTCTGAAGAGGAAGGGGTGAGTGACCTGAGCTGGACAGGGCAGAGCAGAACTGAGGCTGCTGTGAGCCACACGTGGCATTTTTATTAAAAAAAAAAAAAAAATCCATCAGCCTTGGGTCTTTCATTTCAGGATTGATTGAAATACTGAAATCCACTCTTGTACATCTTAAATTTAAATGTATTTAGCCTGTAGCGAGGTCCTCAGCCAAGATAAGCTGTGACTGGACATGATTAGGATGTTATTGATGATCTTGCCAGCTCGCTGTGTCTGTGCCCGTGTCAGTGCTTTAGGAGAATGGAAATATTAGCTTTGTACAGAAAAGTGAGACCTGGATTCAGGTGAGCAAACAGGAAGACTGGTGGCTTAAATGTAGTGTAGCAAATTCATTATGAACTACTGTGTAACTACAAGCCAGAGCCAATATATAGACCGTTTTTGGTGTGATTAAAATTAATTTGGTTGTTTAAAATCAGTCTGTTTAATCAAAGAAGCATGAAATGACATGATTTAGTTTTATGCTTTTATTGATTTTAGGAAGTATGATCAAGACTATATTTGTTTAAAAGAAGACAAGCTGAGGGTTTTAGCTAAAATTCAACTCACTCTGTGCATCACCTGCATTCCAGTGTTACCCTTAGCACAGGAGGATGGAGAATATTGAAATGAGCCACTGGAAGATTTCCTGAGCTCACTACAATTACTGAGGGTAGAAAACCCTCCACATTCACAAAGAGGGAGTTGGGAGGGAAAAAGCTGTTTTCTCTGGCATTTAATTTCCTGATTTAATAAACCAGGAGGCTCAGCAGGTGTGATGTCTTTTGACCAGAAGCTTATTTTCATGCAATTTTGAGATGGCTCTGGCTTGACATGACCTGAACCACTTGCCACTGAGCTGGAAATGACAGGCCCTGCCTAATTCCTCCTCTCTTTGCAATATTCAGCTGTGTTTGCCCTTAAGATGAGGATGCCTCATCTTCAGGGTCACACTGTCAGGGATTGGTGTCAGGCTGGAAACTTTCCTCCCTGCAAGGTGAAGTCGGCAGTCAGCAGCCCCCAGCAGGTCGCTGCACCTTGGGCCTAAATTTATTGTGCCCGTGCCTGGTGCCAGATGGCTTTTGGACATTGAAAATTTGTCCTTTCCTCTCAGATGCCTGGCAGACCTTCCCCCTCCCCACACTGTTCTGGTCTGAATCCAGGCTAAGTCATCTCGGATCCATTTCCCTTTTCAACATATCACAAGTGATTCTGCCTCCAAGTGGGATGAGTCTGGTTCTCCTCCACTAACTGTTGTCAAGAAAATCTCCTTTTGTGTCATGTTCTGACAGTGATGATGTTTTGTGCTTGAAATTGGCCTTTTCCACAGACACTGAGATCAGTTCTGTCAGCTACTTGTTTTTAAGGAATGTTTTCATCTTTTTATTGTGGTTTTTCCCCTCTTTTGTTTTACCCTGTGCTTACATGCTGCTCCCTCTGGGCTGTGTTTAAAGTTGAAATGCTCAGATTTGTATGTTTTATTAATTTCTGATGCTGAGATGGGATTGGGGCTGCTGGAGACTTCTTTGAGATGCTTTCTGCCCATCTGTTTTCCTGCTCTGCTGCAGTAAGGGGAATTTATTAATTTATTTGGGGAAGTGGCAGTTTGGTGAAGCAGCAGCTCACGTTGTGGCGACTTTCCGGAATTCCATTTCTGCATTGCTTTTTATGCTACTATATATTTGACTTTTTCCCATTATTCTTTGGTTTTTAGAATCAACAATATTTTCTTGTAGTGCTTAGATAAAAAACTTGTTCATTTCCTTGTGGGCCCAATGCCACGTACATCTAATATTTCTAGGGAATCACTAGAAGAGCAAGGGCTGTCAATAAATTAACTTGTGAAATCACTCCTTTCAAAGTGATCCCCTATTTACTCTGTCATTGAGGACTCTGTAAAATGTTGTGGCTGGAGTGGTAGAAATGCAACATTGGGGTAGTTCACAGATGATTTATTTCAAAACTGTCCTTTCAGCTACTGGACGAAAAGAATTCCTCACGGTCATTAATTATTATAAATGCACATCTGGAATACAATTCTGTTGCTGTATGTTTTGTTGTGGAATTTGTAGATTTATTGTGCATATTTCTCGTTATTTATGACATATGTCACTTTAATGTTTACATTTTTTTTCAGTAATTAGTCTTTTTTTTTAATAATCATTTCTCTTTGCAGAAATGCATTAGGTTTAACCCAGAAGCTTCAGTGTGGGTGGCAAAGCAAAGGATCCTGTGCACTCTGAATCAGAGTTTGAAGGATGTCCTGAATTATGGGCTGTTCCAGCCTGCCAGCAATGGGAGAGATGGGAAGTTTTTGGATGAGGAGCGACTTCTGAGGGAATACCCACAGCCAGTGAACAAGGGAGTTCCCTCACTCGAGGTATTTTTAGGTCTAACACCTAAAAAACTTTGTATTCTCATGCAAACTATACGTTAAGCTGTGTTTGAGGTTTCTACATGCACCTGGGAAATAGTGATGAGCAAATGAATTTAAGGAAGCGTTGGCATTTGCTTGATTGGTGGAGCAGCTCCATGGGAGCACAATTATAAAATAAAGTTGAAAAATGTTTCAGCCCCAAAAGGCTGCAAAGAATCAGCTCCTCTGGGAGATTTGATTTCGGAGCTATCCTCTGCTGAGGACATCATTCTGTGATTTAATAAAACATGTGAGGTTCCAGATGAAGCCCTTGGGTCTCTGATGAGGTTTGCAGTAGTTGCTGGATAAGCATCATTTGCTTTCTCCCACAGAGAAGACCTTTCTGTCTCAGTGCAGCCTCTTTTCCCCACTTAGTTCCCTCTGTGCCATCCTCCAGAGCGCACAGATTCTCTGTGTCTGCCTCCTAGGACAGCACCGAGGGAGGAGAGGGTGTGTGTGGGAAGCAGTCACATGTGGGAAGTGGAATTTCCCCCCTCTCCTGCTCATGCAGCTGGGGATAAACTGGGCAGAGCTTTCATGGTGCTGGGCAAACATGGAGCAGAGCCAGATCCCACTGGAGCACAGCAGAGCAGGAAATTGGGGCATGAAACTGGTGTTTAATTAATTTTGGTATGGCCTGTATGGTGGTACATCAACCACTAATAATGTGCAGTCAATAGATTTACTCCACTGTAACACAAATCCCAGAGAAAAGAACCAGGATCCAGAGAAGGCTTCAAGTCCTCTACCTTTTCCAGCAGTTTATTCCAGAGATTCAATCCCTGGTGAATCCCCATATCACAGCTGTAAGCGAATTAAACACCCACAGGAATTTTTTTTTCCATCTGTTGTCTCACAAGTATTCCCTGTGTAAAAAACTTGTCACTGCAGGAATTCAAGGGTTAAAAGTGTGAAAAGCTGGTGGCAAAGCCTCATTAAGTGCAGCCCCCTGGTCCAGCAGAAATGCTGCATTCTTGGAATTCTGCACAGGACAATGAAATTAAATAGTAAAGAACCATGGGGGTTTGCTACAGATCTTGCTTTTGCAGCCATAGGATCAAACTGCTCAGGGTAGAATGTAAGCTGTATTACAAATTGTAGGGGTTTAAGTTTTATAATTTCTTCTTTTCCTCCCGCAGTTTCGGTACAAGAAAAGGGTGTACAGACAGTTGAACCTGGATGAGAAGCAGCTGGCCAAGCTTCATACCAAGGTGTGCCCAGTTCCCTGGGGAATTTAGCAACCGCCTGCTCAGCAAAGGCATGGAGAAACTGGAGATAAGGAGGAGTTCATTACCAGCTGCTGGACAGCAAACAAGATGCTGCCAGTGTGGGAATTTATCTCAGAAAAATTCCCACGTGTGACTCGTCCATATATCTTTTAGTAATTTTAAGTGGACCTTACTCTGCAAATACAATGTACTTTCAGCATCCTGCAAAAATGCAGATCTGGGTCTTTTACATTCATTTACAAGTCAGAATAATAAAAACTATCATTATCAGAATAATAAAAATTATCACCACACATTCAAAGATTCATTCGTGAAATGAATCTTTCACTCATTTCCCCCTTAAAATTGCAAAATTTATTTTGTTTGACTTTTGAACCTTATAAACTTTAGGGTTTATCCTCTCAGTATAAAGTCATGTTCTCCAGGAATGTGTCAATGGTGTCGGTGTTGACATCAATCAACAGGTTATTTCACTTGTAGGCAAACATTTTACTTTTAAAATCAGAGAATGGTTCATTTGTCACTCTTGGTTTCAGGCCAATTTGAGAAAATTTATGGATCATGTCCACCATCTCTCCGTGGAAAAGATGACCAAGATGCTGGACCGAGGGCTGGACCCAAACTATCATGACCTAGAAAGTGGAGGTCAGAACAAGTAAACTGATACCCTGACTTTGTTAAACCTGAATTTACTGGCAGGCTGAATTTCTCCCAGCCTTTCTGTTGCCTTCATCTGTATGGCTTTACTGGTTGATAATTTATGATTTGCTTTGAACAGCCATTTTCAACTTAACGTTCTTTAAAGCAAATGTTCTTTTAATTCATAGTTTTGCTCAACTTTTTTCCCCAAGGACATTCTGTTCTCTCCTTTAGAAACACCCCTGACTTTGGCAGCTCAGCTCGACAACACAGTGGAAGTGATAAAAGCTCTGAAAAATGGAGGGGCACATTTGGACTTCAGAGCCAAAGATGGAATGACAGCTCTGCACAAGGCAGCCAGGGCCAAGAACCCAGTAGCCCTCAAGGTAAATGATGTCACCAGCAAGTTGCATATTACCTTAATAAAAAATATACATGAAGGCAAAGACCCTTTGTAAGTAGAAATGTCTCCAAAAGTGTGATTTTGCCAGTCTGTGATTGTTTCCAGACCCTTTTGGAGCTGGGAGCATCCCCCAACTACAAGGACAGCTGTGGCCTGACCCCGCTGTACCACACGGCTGTGGTGGGAGGGGATCCCTATTGCTGCGAGCTGCTCCTTCATGAACATGCCACAGTCGGCTGCAAGGATGAGAATGGATGGCAGGAAATTCATCAGGTAGGAAAGATTTATGTATGGAAGCTCTTAGTTGAAAACTGTAGCTCATTTTTTTTTTGTTAAATGCCGGTGTTGGTATCCCGGGTAATGCTGCCTGTGTGTTTGTCAGAGTACTTTCTCCTTTGTCCCTGGTGAACTTTACAGGAAGATTGGTGTTCGGGATCCTGCTCCAGGGGTCCTTTATATGTTGGAGTGATGGATGTTAAGTTTTTGCTCCTTGTGAGTGTGAAAACTGACTTTTCAGTAGTTATCCTTTTGCTGTTTGGGTTTTCCTTCCCTCTCTTACATATTTAGTTTCTATTAAAAAAATCAACCTTAAAAACGTCTTGTAGGTTTATGTTTTTTTCCTGGAAAAAGCTTTTTCTTCGAACATTTACTGTCTTCTCCAGAAATAGAAAAATCTGGATATTGTGCAGCAGCTGTGTGAGAAGCACACAGCTTGTTTTCTTCTTTCCTTTGAAAAGAATGGGAGGTAACTTTGTCATCCAGATTTGGGCAGGGATCCGAGCTTTTTGTGTTCAGGTTGAAGTTGTTTGGATACACCTCTTAAAGGGGAAAATAAAGTAATTATTTGTTACTGTTGTTCCTGAGGATGTGGGGGAAATGGGTTGTGAGGATCAAAGTATTACCCCGCCTGGTCTCCCTGAAAATAAAGCCAAAAATTCTCTATTTTTAAAATTCATCCTCATACACATAAGGCCATTATTTTTTGTAATGAAACAGACCCTTCCAAACCCACTTGTTGTAATCCTAAATAAATCAATGTTTACATCTGGATTATGGGCAATGTGTTTCCAGCAATCAGTAATCCAAGCATTCCTCAAGGAATTGAGAAGGATGGAGGTCTGACACAGTCCCACATGTTGCCTGTCCATGGCAAGGAAATAATTGGCAGTTAATAATTGGTAATTAGTTTTCATTTTGCTAACACAACTTTTAATTAGGAGATAAGCCTGTGGGTTACCCTCCCAGTAAAGGAAAGGTGAGGTGGATTATTAGTGATTTATTTGCTAATCAGGGGGGTCTCTAATTTCACTGGAATCTTATTCCTAGGCTCTTATTTCCGAGTATGTATTGGTGGTGCAGACTTTTTTTGTGTGTGACAGATAAAGTAACTCTTGAAGATTTCCCCCTTTTTTTGGTCAGTGCTGTGAGTATGTGCTGTGTGTCTCCTTGACATCACAGGACCAAGATAATTAGTTGAATTTTGGCCAGATTTCCCCAAATAGTAGAAGGAAGCAGCTTTGGAAATCTGACACCTTCAGTGCCATCTAGCGGGAAACGTCCCAAAGAACGGCAGGGCAAAAAAACCCCTTCTGTCAGTCTGAGCCACGAATATTCGTGGGTAATAAGTTCCAAACGCGGTGTTTTGTCGGGCCCTCGAACCCCCGTTGCCAGAAGGAGCAGGTGTGGGGTGTGCAGTAACCGGGATGTCGCTGGATCTCTGCACAGGCTTGTCGCTACGGCCACGTCCAGCACCTGGAACACCTCCTGTTCTACGGCGCCGACATGTGCGCGCAGAACGCCTCGGGAAACACGGCCCTGCACATCTGTGCCCTCTACAACCAGGTGAGACCCGGGATGTCCTCCTTCGGGGACAGGAGGGGCCCCATGGCATCTGGCAGGGAATCCAATGGTCATCCATTTCCACCCCCTTCTGCTATCCGAGGTTGCTCCAAGCCCCATCCAACCTGGAACACTTCCAGGGATGGGGCATCTAGACCTTCCCCAGGCAGCTTATTGCAGTTCCTCACAGTAAAGAATCTTTTCCAATATCCAATCTAAACCTACTCTCAACCTGAAGCCATTTCCCCTGGTCCTGTCACTCCAGACGCTCGTAAATAGTCTCATCCCATCTTTGCTGTAAGTTGCCTTTCGGGAAAGATGGGGCAAGGCTGTCGTGCTTGGGGTGCCTGTGCTTGGCTGAGTGGGGAGGGAAGGCAAAACTGGGAACCAGCCCTGTGACACCTAGCCAAGGGAAAAAACCACATAATTCAGGTCCAAATGCTGAAACTTCCCTGTCCATCCATGGAAACAGAGGCTTGGAGAGTGTTGTGTTGGAGGAATTTCACTGCTTTGTTGTTAGTTTTTCCTGAGGTGTAGTTTCCTTACTTTTAATAAATACATTTGGGTTAAATTTCTCATTATTATTAATCTACAGAAGGAAGTTACATTAAAGAACAATCAAGCTCATTATTTTTCATTTGATTAATTTAATATGCAATGAAGTGTTTCAGGTTCTAAAAAGTAGTCTTAGAAACTAGAATGTCATTAGAAACTATTTCTATTTTATTAGTGTTGCTGCTTTGCTAGAATTGAAATTAGAATTAAATAACCAATGGTTTGGAAAATCCTGCGGGAATGTCTCTGTGGTTGATAGAGAAGATATTGGATTCTTCACTGTTTTCAACTTGTGTAATCATTTAAAGATAATAGAACCATTGGGTTTGATCCCATTTTCTCCTCTCTTTGCAGGGATGAGATGGGGAAAGAATGACTTTTCCAACTATGTTAAAATTTAGCACATATTCTATTCCACTGCATTAAGGATGTGACTGTAAATAGTGAAACATCTGTTAAAGCATCTGCTTCTTAGTTAATTACCATTTTAGAGTTTGCTTCTGAAGTCAAGACAGATTCCTCAATTAGGTCTAAAAACCCTTCAACTTCCTTAAAAAAAATTAATTTAGGGGATAACATATTTTCCCAGACTGTTGACTTGATGTGTGTGTCGTGATCACTATAAAGTCATAAAGAATTAATGATTGTTATTTGAAGCACAGAGATCGGTTTTTTCTAGGGTGCTGGGAACCCTAATCTTAATATTTTTAGTGTTATTTTTTGTAGGAAGTTGTTAATTGGTTCATGTGGAAGGGATTAATACCAGCCTTTCCTGGCTGGAGAGGATGGGAAGGACCAACATCCTTGTTACCACCAGACTCCTGTAGATGGAGTCGTTACCCATTTGATTTTCCCTTCCAGTCTTCCCGGGGGAACTTTTTTGGGATACTTTCTGAAGTTGGTCGGTTTGTTTCCCTGAGTGTCAGTTCAGGAAACTCCTGGTTTTGGAAGTTATTTCCTGGCCTTGCAGTATCAGTATCTCATGCCCCTGTGTTTTGCACATCAAATCACTGGGGTGAAATGTTCCTTCTCTCACTCAGAGGAGGGGATTCTACATGTCAACTGTTGTCATATTAAACCAGGTAATTAGCTCCCAGAAAACAAATTAATAAATGAACAATACTAAGCTCTCAATATTGGAGGTTATTAGTTTGTCAGAGCTAAAATATGTGCCAACAGCATTTAATTACTTAATTCGTTTGCATGTTTTTGTTACACTGCAGACAGTTTGATTAAATTCATATGGAGTTTTTGACCATCTTGAGAGTAGTGGCTTAAGCAATAAACTGTGTTGGTCAAAATAAATTGTTATTAAGGGATTTCCTTAGTGGATTTTCTCAGTTTGGAATCCCAACTTTCCTCTTTCCACAGGGGCTGGATTTGAGCTGTGCTGTAACTCTTAGTGTTTTTTGGGGGGAAAAGAGAGACTCTGAGACTGGTCAGAGAGACCAAATAATTTCACATATGCTATTAAAAAAGTATTCACACATTAAGTGTTTAAAATTGAAGACAGGTTGAAGAAAACCCCAACAAAATAAGTGGTAAAGCTGCTTTGTTTCATTTTTAATAGCAGAGAGTGCTATAATTCATATAATTCATCCCCAGCTACTGTTTACTACTCCTAGTACTGTTTTTCCTATAAAATAGGCAAAAAAAACATATGGGAGACAAATTTCATCTTGAACCAACACATTTCCTTCAAAATCTGATTTTTCAAATATGGAATTTTCTCAGTACAGTTCCTTAAAATTTCGTACTAAAGAACCTTATTTACCCAAGGCCCCTGATTAACAAGTTTATTTTCCTCTCATTTTCAGGAGAGCTGTGCAAGAGTCCTGCTGTTCCGGGGAGCCAACAAGGAGATCAAGAATTACAACAGCCAGTCTCCATTTCAGGTGAGAAGGAACTGCCCTTTTCCTCAACTTGGGAGAAAATGTCATCCACACTCGGTTTTGTGGACAATTCACACCTCATGAGGATGAGATAACCATTCCTGGAAAAATCAGAGCTGGGCTGAGTTTCAGGAATGGGATGGGCTTGATGAACTGTCCATGGTAGAGGCTCCAGTTGTCTCCAAAAGAAAATGAAGTCTTCCTTTGGATTAATCAATTATCCAATAACTCAGAAATCTCTGATTTTTGCTCTGCTTACAAGCTGTTGAAATTCTGTTTTGCGAGTTAAAATGAACATGCATCTTGTTTATCATCTTTCTCTTTCAGTGAGCAGCAGCTCTGCATGAATAATTCATATGTTTTCAGATGGGCTCTAAAGCATCTTTAGCCAATAACACTAATAATTAGTCAGGATTTTTAGAGCAAATATATTTAAAATAAGCAGAACTATTCTGAGGTGGCATTTAGGCTGTACCTGGGAGTGATTTGTGTCTCAGCTGTACCTTTGCCATCCCAAACCAGCAGGGGTGAGCCATGTGCTTGCCTTTCATGGATGGCAGGAGCAACAGCAATCCTCCAGGTCCACTGCAGGTGGAATTGTTCCTTTTGGTGTGTTGGCTCTGCCTCTGCTTTCAATTGCTCTTATTTGTGCCAGATTTGAATCATTTGAAATGAAATTACATTAATGGAACATGTGAATTACACCAGGACTTTGGTTTTGCCAAGTATTTATTTGAGTCAAGTAATGGAATTAATTCATCCTTACTTTGGTTGGTTTATTTTCACAATCTATGCAAGTGACCATTCCAGAACAAACCACGGATTTTTCCTTTAAAAATAAAACAAGAATGTGAATGTAGACATATGTAGAAAAATCCATCTGGATGCAGGGAATTCCATATAAATACAGAATAAAGTTCAAATCATCTTGGCCCAGTGATGGTTTGCATAGTTCTGGCTCATGATGTATTATATTTTTCTACATATAAAAGATAATCTGTATAAAAATTGAAACTAAGTTCTAAAAGGAGCAAATTAAGCAAACTAAATTGTAAGGGTCACTGCCAATTCTTGCCTCAAGATAAGAAATCATGATTCAGACATGATCAGCTGTCATGGGTGAAGTTGTAAGTGGCAGTGGAAATTTGTATAATCTTAATTTAAAAGATGCTATTTTCCGGTATTAATGCCATTCAGTTGAGCCGAAACAGCTCATTCCATTTTGTTATGTGCACGTAATGACTTCAGTGACACTGATTGAATTAGTCAATACCAAGGAACCAGAATATCCGAGGAACTGAACTCCACCTTCTGTCTGAGGCTGTGTCCAAGCCCGCTGTACCCAGTTCAGACTAGATCTAGGGAAGCCCTTTTTTTTCCCAGTGAAGGTGGTGAGAAACTGTCACAAGTTGCCCAGAGAGGTGGTGGATGCCCCATGAACTGAGCTCTAAAGGTCCCTTCCAGTCCATGATTCCGTGTGCCAATTCAGGCTGTGATTCCATCAACTTGACACTTGCCTTCCTGGGCAACTGTGACTTTTTTATTTTGGGTCACAGGTTCGCAGGTTATTCGGAGTTGGAAGGGACCCACAAGGATCATCTAATCCAATTCCCAAGCAAGCACCCACCCAGGGATTGACCCCACAACCCTGGAGCCATGGGCACCACCCTCCACCCATCCAAGCCTCCCATTGTCTAGACCATGTCCTTGCAGTGCTGAACACAAAGCTGTGAGTGGGACTCGTGAGCACTTGAGGCCTGCAAGGAAGGATTAACGCTTGGAGTTGTGATGGTTGGGGTGTGCTGGCACCATCTCCTTGCATGACTACACATTAATTGCTGGCAAGATCCCAGGGAGTTCTTGTTGCTTATAAAAATGGAGGCTCTGTGCCCTTGGGACAGACTTAGCATCTTCCTTCCCTGCCATTTGGAGAGAGCATTCCTGACATGCAGTTGGCATATGCTGCCATCCCGTATCCATCTTCATCAGAGTGTGCTCTTGGCATTGACTATTCCTAGACTGTTTCCAAAGGTTTTATTATAGTTAACCCACGGAGTTTGGACTGGATCCACTAAATGTATTAGGGAAAATAATCACAGTATTCTATTAACCCGGTGCATTTTCTCCTGAGGGCTTTCCAAAAGGATTTTCAGCCATTTGGTGTAGCAGTTTAAGCAACGCTGTGTTATTAAGTGTCTGCAAAATTGAATCCCATAAAGTTTTTACTGTGAAATAGTGGGCAGTATCTCCTGCCTGCAGTGAGTAGGAAGACATTCTTTCTCAAAGTGTTTGGGGAAGGAGCTTCTAAAGTGACACATTTTGGCTCTTCCATGAGGTAAAGCAGCCTTGAGAGGTGGAAGCTTTTCCCCTTCAGAAACACTTGAGCTGCATTTTTTGCATCACCCTACTGTGATGTCAAGGAAAATCCAGCAAACAACTCATACCCTCAGTCCTTTTTCTGAGAGAGTTCAGCTGAAGGAGATTGCATTTCATGGCTTTTTTATTTAGCCCATTATCGGAGGGGCCGAAGAAAATTAAGTCCATTTTATTGCTGTCTGTGTCTTATCTGATTCCTCTGATGCTGCAGCCTGGCTTGGGCTGCTTTTAGCAAGCACTCCTTTGAAATCTCTGCTCACCCATGGGGCAGTAACGAGGATTATGTAATAACTGGCTTTTGATCACAGAATCACAGAATCAGTAAGGTTGGAAAAGACCTTAGAGATCATCAAGTCCAACCTATCACCTATTACCTAACCTAGCCAAAACTGTTACCTAACCTATTACCTAATTACCTAACCTGTTGCCATCCTGCTACCAACACACCATCCTACCTATAACACACTACCCTAATATCTAGGTCATGCCACCAAGTACATCATCCAACCTTTTCTTAAAAACCTCTAGGGACGGTGACTCCACCACCTCCTTGGGCAGCCCATTCCACTGTGAGATCACCCTCTCTGTGAAAAAGTTCCTTCTAATGTCCAGTCTAAATCTCCCCTGACGCAGTTTAAGACTGTGTCCTCTTGTTCTATCACTTGTAGCCAGAGTGAAGAGACCAACACCCAGCTGGCTACACCTCCCTTTCAGGTAGTTGTAGAGAGCGATAAGGTCTCCCCTCAGCCTCCTCTTCTCCAGACTGAACAACCCCAGCTCTCTCAGTCGCTCCTCATAGGGCTTGTGTTCCAGCCCCTTCACCATCTTTGTCGCCCTTCGCTGGACCCGCTCAAGGATCTCAACATCCCTCTTAAACTGAGGAGCCCAGAACTGGACACAGTACTCAAGGTGTGGCCTAACCAGTGCCGAGTACAGGGGGAGAATAACTTCCCTAGAGAGATGGCTCTTTCCAGCTTGAGCCGGATTTTCCCGAGTCTGTAATTGTAAATGTGTGTGTATCACACTTAGCTTTGCCTTTCCCACTTTAATAATTAAAATCCCAAGCCTAGAGAAACACATCTAACTCGAGACTAACTTGCTAGGTGGCATTTTAGCAGAGAAGCAGAAAGAAGATGGAAGGGGTTTTTTTCTCTCTGCTTTTAAAACAGATGGAAACATCAAATTCCCCAATACACACAGTGACCGTGGAGGAGGCTTAATACACTCTGTACATGGGAGGAGAACTTAAACATCTTAGTTATTTCTTGTCTAAAAAACCAGGAGGAAGTAACAAGAACATCCTGAAGCAGCCGAGTTGGGCCTGGGATGAATTTGCCTGCGTGTTTTTTGCTTTCTGCCATGTTTTGTGGTAACTTTACTCGGCTTGCCATGTTCAGTTCAACACTTCCTGTCAAGCTGGTTCTTGCATAACAAGGAATTCTTTTGTCCCTGGAGTTGAGTCGGCATTTCCAAGATGATTTAGAAGTCATTCCCTCCCGTGTTGTGAGGGAAGGACTTGGATTTTTTAGGTTTGGTTTAATTTGAAGGTATCCAGCCATGGCTTATTCATGGGTAAGAGTAGCTAAGTTTTAAGAGTGAAGTTGTGTACGTTCCTGAGAGGTCAGTGTAAAATAAAATACAGGTGTTCCACCTTCTAAATCACAGGAAGGTGACTGGAAAATGAGCAGGGCATTTGGAGTGTGAGTCCAGTGCAGAGCCCTGCAGGAGACTAAAATGGGGTCATTCAGTGTGATTGCCTTCTCTTAATTCTGACTCCAATTCACTCAGCTCTGGCACAATTTCTTGGCTACTGAGTGTATTCCAGAAGACCCATGGGGGCTGTAAAATCTCTTGCAAGCAAAACCAGCATTTTAGCCCTGAAAATGTGCCAGCACCGTTGTGCTTGCAGTGTGCTTTTCTTGATAATGCTCAGCTGGATTTGGCTGCACGTTGTTGTGTGTTTGCTTATTTTTTGAAATATTAATTGCTGGAAGCTACTTAGGGGAGAATCCCAGCCCTTGGAAGTGGATAAAAATCTGGTGAATTCAGCTGGGGTGGCAATATGTTCCTCACACTGAAGATTGTGTCAAAGCCCTGCTGCCAACTCCCTCGGTCCCTGTCCAGACCAGTCTGGGCTCGATGGTCCTTGTGGGTCCCTCCCAACTCAGAATATTCTGTGATTCTGTAATAAGCAATTTTGTAATTCTGTATCCAACTGAATGTGATTAATTTTTAATGAACACTTCCTGATTTTACTACAGCACTACTCTTTTAAGTTGCACACAGGAGTTGCAACGTGAATTACGCAAAGTCTTTCCTACTAAGAGTTAATTTGCTGTGGCTGCAAAGGAGGTGGTTTATTCTGTGAGGGAAAGATTTGTAAGAGTTTTATGAGGACAAAACCAGTGCTTGGGAGGGGCTATGGTTGTAAATTTTCTTCCATTCCCTGAACAGACTGTGGGATATTCTTGCATCCCCTCCAGTAGCTGCTGCAGACGTGTCTCACTGCCCGGCTGGGACACTGACCTTGTCCCACCCCTTGGAGGAAGCTTTCCATGAATCTGAGGCTCCAAAGTTTAAAACCCTTGACTTTGATCACTATTAGGAACAGGCTGAGTAGCAGTGTGAGGTGTTCCTCACCAGGGAACGTGCTGAGCTTTCCTGGAGAGCTTATGTAAGGGCCTGGGAAGTGGGAACGCTCCGACCTCCCTCCTGAGGCGAAGTGCTGGTGGCCAGCCTTTGTTTAACCAGCGCTAAAACGCTCAAGGGGGAACCATCAGCCTCAAAGAATTGTTGGCCCTTTCCCCATAATTTATATTTTCTCCTGCTAAAACTAGTTGTTGAGCAAATGCAAGGTGCCTATTTTAAGCTCCTGCATGCCGATGTCTGACTCCAGATGGCTCCGTGAATCAGAGTTGGGAGAAGGGAAATGTTAGACACTGAGAGATTGTTGCTAAGAGATTTTAGTACACAGTATGCTAACATGTGCTGGCAGATTTGGGAACAGGAGCAGCAGCAAAAAAATAAAAAAAACCCTCAGTGGGGAAGAAACTGTCTTCAAAGGACTATTTAAAGGATAGTAACATTATTGTGCTTTGTTGTATCGAGAAGTGAGGAAGATGAAATTGGCTTTCAAGCAGATAATGTACAGAAAACATCCAAAAGGTAAAGCTAATCCTGCTTTCCAATGGAATAGGAAGTGGAGACTGGAAAGAAAAAGAAACAGGAAAAAAATTTACCTTGGGGTTTAAATTAATCAAGTTTCCAGATTAAAGGTGGTGGTTGCTGGTATTTTGCCATCTACTGGACATCAGATATTTTAATATACACAGTTGGTTCCTTTCAAAATGCATAATATTGAGCTTGGATGACATTGGGTAATTAAAAGTGTTAACAATTCTCTTTTGTCCAGGAAGAAGCATGTAGGAAAATGCTGAGTATGATCTTTTACTTATATTTGTTCATAACATTATTATAGAGTAGTTTAGGAGAATTGTCAGCATTTTATTGTCCTGGTAGAGAATGTGGGTTATTTCTGCAAATAATATAAATTTTTACTGGCTGTTATTTAAAAAAAAAATTAAATTTTATTGTTTATCTTATGTTATTTCAGTGAGTTTTCTGAAACTTGAAAATGTCATACCCGAAATAAAAGGATAAAAATAATTTTAACAATTAATTTTATTTTAGAAAACAAAACCTCTGATATATTTTCAGCAAAGCCATTATTGTCTTATTGGGTGTACAAAATACTGCACAACTATCAAGTTCTCCAAATATTGATTTGCTTCTGACATTTTTCTAATTGGATGTGTCACGTCTCAACTTCGAAACTGATGATTTTTTAACGAAGTTTGGGAGTGTAAATGTAAACGTGTCTCTCCATAATTCCAGCATATGTATTTTCTTGGGGTCGTATTACTTGTCATCCATATTGTAAGGATTCAGGAGTACTGTGAGAGAGGGAATTAGTGATATTAATAGTTTATTAATCAAGCCTTTGGTTTTAATTTTTAACGAGGTGAACCAAGGATCTTCGGCGGGTTTTATTTTACGATGTGGTAGCCTCGAAAAATCAACTGTAATTAATGCAGCTACAAAATTGTGGGGTGACACTTTGCCCTTTGATTTTGCAAGAAGTGAAACAGAGGATTCATGACTATTCAGCATTTCTGGTTTTGATTTATAGGGCTGTGGAAACTGAATGGGATTTTGCAGAAAAAGACCCATTTTGAATTCTTAGATGGAAAATACCTGACATTTCTGTCGTGATTTGAGCTCAGAACAATCTTTGACATGTTGTCACGTTTTCCTGATTTATTACAAAAGGTAACTGAGTTCTAGATGTGTTCAAGCATCTTTTTTGATAAATAAACATCAAGAACAAGCTCTGAGATTGTGCAGGGAACCAAGAGTGTTCGATCCATACATTTTTCTCCCACACCTATGGAAGAGAAATTTGGATCCCAGATTGCTTCTTGCTTTTCCGATCTGAGCTCCATCTGTAGCACTGAGGAGAGCTGTAAAATCTTCATGCTCCTCCTAATTTGTATCCATTTGGGATTTAATTTTTCTGTGGTTTTGTGTCTCTGTTTATGAGGGGTGGGACCTCCTGGTGCTGCACAGGCAGGCTCACACGTACATGGGAACAGGGTCTTGGCACTCTACAACTTCATTTAATTGTCTCATGTCTTTGTGGGTGACTGCTGAGTACTTGATGGCACAATGTGACCAAATTCAGAGTGGCTTTAGGCCTCAGATAGTGTCCACCTCTTGCATTTCTTAGGGGAGAGCTTTTATTTCAAAAGGACAAAGTAGAAATGTTGGAAGTTTAGCTATGTTGGTGTTTTATTACCCCCCCCCCCCAGGAAACATAATTACATTTTCTTATCTAATTAACCATCTCCAAAGGTTGTGGTGGTTGGAATGGTTTAGAGATGGCCTTGGTGTTGGATTGTCACCTCCTGGTACTGAAGATATTGAGGGAGTTGTTGACATGATTTTGGATGGAAATTTATTAAAAATTATAGCACGTTGTATATTTTTAATATTAAGAAAACACATCCTAATTATGATACATGGACCGGCGTGTCTGGCCATCTTTTAATTAAGGAAGGGATCTCAACCATTCCTTCTGTGTTAATTCCTCACGTGTCTCTGCTGGGAGTGAATCCTCTTACATAAGGGCCAGTGCTGCTTGAGTGCTGCGTCTTCATTGTTAAATTAACACGGACCTCAGTGGAAAAAGAAATAATTGATGATATTAATGAACTTGTGAGAAAGTGAAAGGTGGATTCTGGAGACTCCTGTGGTTACAGCCTCATTCTTGGGGTGGTATCACTGCTTGCTGTTCATGATGGGAACATGCAGGGTAGGTGTAACTCGGAGTGTTCTGTCTGTCCAGCTGTGTTTCCACTGCCTACAGTCCCATTTTATCCCGGGATGGATAAATAATCATAGCTGAGCTCAGTGCCATTTCCAGCTGTCTTGAAAAGCCACCATTTAATGAGCACTGCTGGGTAGCAGAGACAGGAGAAGGGTGAACACATCAGTCCTGAAGGAAAGAATAATAAAAGGCAATTTCATCAGGAAAGGGGAAATTGTCTGGAAGAGAAAGGGAGGGGGAGAAAAAGCAGGTGGGGAGTGCTGATGTTTTATGTGTTTGCTGTGGATTGCAGCTACACCAGTGCAGCCCAGACAGGTCCCTCTGCTCTCCAGTTGGACTCTGCATTTCAGAGCTTTGGGTCTCAGCTGCTCTGAAATTTAAGCATGTGCAGCAGCCTGGACTGTGTGAAGCATAAATGAACTGAGAGATGTTCTCCTCAGTCCCATGTCAAAGCTCATACCTGGATTTGAGAGGGGACAGCTTCAATTTCTGTCCTTTTTGTGTTAGTTCTCCCTGGGTGGAGCAGTTTGTTCCAAAGAGTGATAATGTGATTTAGTCTTGGGTTTTGCCTTTCAGGGACCAACCCATAAAGCTCTAAAATTGTCTTTGTTAACAGACTACAAAGATCATGCTCTAATTTATTATAGTCTCTGCCTGTGATACATTTCAAGAGCAGAAAAACAATCAATTGTGAAAGGTGAGTGTCAGGTAAAGTGTATATACACAATTTCCAGTTTTCTGAGAGAAACGAAACACTGCATTAATCGCGATCAAAAAACATGCAAATACTTGAATGTAAGTGAATTGCTATCTTGAGAACTGCATTTATGAGGCTGAACAGAGAGATGTTGGTGAGTCAGTGCTACTCAGATCTGATCCAGAGTCTGAAAACATTGTGGAAGTCTGTCACACTCCAACCTGTGACGGGACATCTGGCCGGCTTCACTGTTTACACAAAGTTAGTTTTATTTGCCGTTGTTTAAACTAAATTTCTTTAGGGAACAAGATTCAGGAGAGCAGAACTAACCAGATGCCTCAGATGTCTCATTTCTGAACTGACTCCTGAAAGCCCAACAGTGCCTGTGTCCAGAGGGAACGTTTCTGACTGTGACTATCAGAAAGCCAGGGAGGAGAATAATATTATGGCAGAGGAAAGACGTCCAGGTTGGAGGGTGTCACTCCTTGGTGCTGGACTGGCAGTCACGGGATGCTCCTGTGTCCTGCCTGCTCCTCCCAGTCAGTCTCTGCCTCGCAGCTGCTTCATTCATCCCTTAGTTACCATCCGTAGCAACTCTCCAAGTGTCAGTTCCACTCCTTCCCTCCTTCGCTTAAACTGGCAGCAGAGCAGCTGGCATTGCCTGGCGTGGCACAAAGGAAGGCACTGCCAGCAGCTGCATCATCTGAGAGTCAGTGACACGGTGGTGGCACGCTGGGCTCGCTGTGACAATCGTGTCTTGCAGTGAGGGACAGCAAATGCCTGTGTGAGCACAAAGCTTGTGGTGTGACAGGCCCTGACAGGGACAACCAGCTCCCAGGCCACCCATGTGCGTTGGCAAAGGAAATCTGATGAGAATTAGGGGCCCGTTTTAACAGCCTTACAATCGAACTTGGGAGGGAGCTGATAAATGATTCGTTTTGGATGCTGTCATTCGTGCAAAATTGCCTCTAATGATTATAAAAAAACCCCAGGCCAAGATAATTTCTGCTCTCTGTATGGTACAGTAGAATGGGGCAGAGATCCCAAGGAAATGTCCTAGTCTGGGTTTAAAAGCCCTGTACTTGAATTACTTAGTTAGGCTTTGATTGATCCTGTGCTGGGACACCACGGGTGAAGGATTTCTGGTTCTGGAGCTGATGCAAAGTAAAGACACCCTTTAAAAACAAGGCAGAAAAGCAGTAGGTTTTAACGGAAACTGTGAGTGATTTTTTAAAATTTTTTTTTAATAAGATGTGTACACAGGTTTTGTTGGCTTTACGGAGTAACGTGACAAAGACCATTCAGGTCTTCGGTGTAGCTGATGGGATGAAATGACAGGGCATTTGCTGCAGGAATGGAAGAACCTGAATTATGGCAATACCGCTGTATCTGCAGTTTTTAAAAAGCTGCAATTTTTGAAGCTCCAGCATCCCAGAATCCATAGATAGCCTCTAGTTGTAATTCCAGCCTTTCAAGGTAATATTTCCTGTCCATGACCATGTATGTGATGCAGTTGGATGACAGTGTTAAGAGTTGGACTCGATGATCCTTGTGGGTCCCTTCCAACTCAGAATATTCTGTGATTCTGTGAACTCTGACTGTTGAAATTCCTGACTGGAATCCAGTTCCTCCTGGAATTGGAAACAAACTTTGCTGCCTGTGCTACTTTTTCACACTGCCAAGAGGAGACGTCTTGTGATCAAAGGAAACCTCAAACAAAACCTTCTTTCCTGCCATAACCTCTCCATTTTACCTGTAGTGCTTGTCTGCAGAACATCCTGAAAAGCAAACTGTGGCTATTGAAAACCATGTAAACGATGAAGCATGGAGGGAAGCAAACTCTGGTGTTTTCTGCCAAGACTCTACATCAGGATTTTTTTCCTAAAGCACAAAGAAATTCAGTACAAATACAGAACTTCAGATAGTCTCTGGTTTAGTTTTCATCTTGATCAAGGGGAGACTTTACACCACCTTAATTTGACTCAAAACCTTGTGAAGACCATTAGCTTGTCCTGTTGCATTCACACTCAGGTTTTTATTTGAACACACCATAACTTTGGATACATTTAAGATCCATTTGGATGGAAAAAGGGCTGTGGTTGCCTTGCTTTGCAGTTTGCAGCTGTACAAATTGAATGAGGATCATTTTGTGTCTTTCCCATTTTTCTCTGACTTCACTTTCTCCCACACACTTCAACTCCAAGCGAAGCACATTGATGTCATGCCAGGGAATATTTGTACTTTTAAACTTTTTCTTGCTTTCTTTAGATCTTAACATATTTCCCCTTCATTTTGCAGGTTTTACATACTGCTTTTAGGGAATTGCAGTGAATTAAATTGGGAAAAATGCTTCCTTGAGCTTGCTGAATCCAGTGCTGGATTCAGAAGCAAAGGCAAGAACAATTCCCTGTCAAGCTGTCTCTTAGTTATCTGGAAATATCTTTTCTTTTTTTTTTCCCCTCAAGTAATAAAATGTGTTTATCCCTTGAAGAGCATGTTTATACTTGAGGTTTTAAATCTTCTCTGTCTCAAAACCTCTTCCATGTGAGTAGCATGGCTGCTGTCTAGCGAGCTGCCTGTCACTGAATTCCCTGCTTGAATCTGAAGTGCTGATTAGAGGTGATGCTTTAAATGGGGTATTACCCCTTGCTTTTTATCCAGATTCTTTCCTGGAGTCATTCCTGGAATGCAGGTTGGCTTTCTAGTGGTTAAACCAGGAATTTTCAGGTGGTGGTGAGGCACTGACCAGCCTGTCTCTGACTTCTCTGAGCACACGGACACAGAATCCACCAATTAAGGCAAGTTGGAAAATTTGAAGTCTGTAAAACCCAAGGTTTTCTGTCTGCAGCTCGTTCCTTCTGTGTGAAGGCTCCATTTTTTCCAAGGATTTCCACATTGGTTTGGTTTGGTTGTTAGTAAATACAATTGTCCATTGGGTTTCCTGTTTCCTTGTTTTCTGAGGAACTAAGGTCTGTGCAGAAGGAAGAAAAAGGGAGGGGACAGCAAGGGCAAAACTGAATCAGTTTCCTCATACCTGCTGGAGATGGTTCTCTTTTTAAGTGCATTTAGATGAAAATTAGGAATAAATAGTTACACAACTGTGTTTGACAACCAGGAAATAAATGGGAAAGGAAATTGTTATTTTACAGGACCCTTTAAACTCCACACAGATACAGAACTTGACCAGTTTCTCTCTTTCAATGTGGGTGTTTTGTGGAGGTTTTTTGGTGTCTTAGTGGTACTTGAATATTTCTATTTCTTGATTCTTCTTCCCTGGTATTTTTCATTTTAGCTCCTGGTTTTATTACTCAGGTAAGTAGTGAGGAAGGAGCAATTAGAGGGAGCTGACACCCTCACAGCTCCCAGGGCTTGGGGAATTCTGTGTTTAATTCTGCCACAACATGAAAAATTCCTCCATTTGTGAAATGAAAATATATTTGCCTGGTGGGTTTTTTTCAGTAATGTTAACATTTTTGGTTTTCCTCCTGAAGAAATGATGGCAAGATATTAATTGTACCTGTTTTACAATCCTTTAGGTGGCCATAATAGCAGGAAATTTTGAACTTGCTGAATATATCAAGAATCACAGGGAAGCTGATATTGGTAAGCAGAATATTTACAGACATTGGAAATAAGTTTTATGTGTTCAGTGCTTTCAAAACATGGTGTGAAAATGAAAATTTGATGAATGGCAGATGCTATAATCTATGTATATAAATATATGTATAAATAAATAAAATATACATGTATAAGTCAGTTTGTAACAGGTTAAATACACATCCACACACCTCGAAGAGCCAAATTGGCCCTTTCACCCTAAAGCAGCTTTTAAGTGGGAATCAATGATCAGAAGAAGATGGAGGAAGGTGCTTCTCTACAGTTCAATAAATCCATGAGAGGAGCCAACTCTCCATATCCTTGAAAACATTCCCTGGCAGTGAGTTTGGTGGCACTGGGTGAAGTGACAGGCAGCAAAGGCCCCTCACAGAAATCCCACTAAGGCTCTTCAAAGGACTTTTTCCATGGAGGGATTTGCCATTAAAATAAAACCCAGTGTGTTAAAAGTGACTCCTAACACCGTTCAATAAAAAGGAATTAAAGTGCTTTAATTCGAGTTAGTTAAAGTTCCAGGGAAATGTCCTGAAGTTGAAGCACAAAAAGGCATTTCTTGGGAAGCAGGAGGGTCTGTGTTGATTCAACTCAGTGATGCAACTTCAGCAAGTTGGCTTTTTCTCATCCTGCTTGTCTGCTTATCCATGATACTCCTGTCATCTTGGATGCATTCCAACATATGTCATTTGAGGAATGCACCTCCTTAGAGGGGGAAGGAGTAGCAAAGAGCTTGAGTATCCACAAGGATCCTCAGGGAGATGAGGACGCATCATACCACCAAGCCTTCCTTTTCCATCCCTCAGAAAGTGTGGTTTTGATTGGATGCTGAATTTTGCCACAAACCAGTCCATTAAACCTCGTTGTTATTATTTTGGGCTCGTTTATTAATTGTAATCACTTCGTATTTTGTAATTATTTTGTAATTCTTTTAGATTCATTTAATAATCAGCTACAAGTGTGGGATTTTTACATTTCTCAAGCTGAAGCATCAAAACCAGGAAAAACAATATTTGTTTGAAATTTCTGATCTTGCAGAGTGAGGAGCTACACTCTCTGTGCCCATCTGTTTTGACATGTGCTAATTAACGTTACTCTTAGATAATGCTGTTGTTTTCCAGTTTGTGAGTAGTCACAAACCTGTTTCCAGTCATGTTGCCAAAGCTGCGGTCCCAGGGATCTGCCAGGAGTGCTGGAACAACAAGTGATTCCTGCTCTTCCTTTGAATTTAGTTGTAAAGCACTTACATTAGGCAGAGGCGAAAATGAGACATAGATAAAATGAGCTTGTTTGCAGTAATCATGAGACTTCGTACTGGTTGGTAAAAAAAAAAAAAGAAAAATATAAAAATTCTTATTTTAGAGCCAAAAATAACGACCCATGGAGTAATGTGACATCTGAGTGTAAGAGAGGGATGTTCTTCTAAGGTGTATTTGGTTAAGTCCCTCAGATCTCACCTGATGAAAGCATCCACTTAGGGCCAATGTGAGCACACATATTTAGTCAGAGATGAAGGCTTCCAGCCTCACTTTTGTAGAGGCAAAATGGATTAAAGTTTGTACCCAGAACAGAAAAACCAGAGGATGTTGCTTGTAAGGTTCACAATGAGTTAAAATTGTGCTGCAAAGGCCACTCAGTTGGCTGAGCCGAGTGTTTCAGGACAGGGAAGGACAAGTAGGATTTCAGCACCATGAGGAGGGGACAGAGCTGGGAGTTCTCTGGGATGTTGAGGTGTCTCCTCTCCCTCCTCTTCCTCCTTCCCAGCTGTTCCTTCAGCCTAGAGAAAGCCTGGCTCCTCTCCCATCCTCATGCTGGGTGGGTGCAGCTCTCTGCCTCTGGGATAATTTCACACAGGAGGGACAATCTGTGGAAGGGGGAGACCTGGAATCCAAACCCACTGACTCTTCCCATCGCTCTGGTCAGTGCAGGGCTGTTCTGAGCTGTTAAATTCCTTTGGAGCTGGAAGCCCTCGTGTCTCCCATCCAACTGCAGCCTTGGAGAACCTGCTTCCTCTCAGCTGTGGGATCAGCAGAAAAATCTGGCAGTTGTTCCATCCTGTTCAATCATTTGACCTTTCCCTCAGGAAGCTCCAAGCTGTGTGGGTTCTCTCCCACATCCTCCCTTCTTGTCTGAGTGAATTCCTTCTTCCTTACCGTGCCCCTTTTCCCACCAGCAGTGCCAGGCTGTCTTCCCATCCCATCCCCATCTGGGGGATCAGTTTGTTGAAAATGTGGTGTAAGAGGAGGAAAAAGGATATCACTAATGGACTGAAAACAAGCTTCAGATTTCATTGCCTTCATGCCTTTAGGAGGGGAATCCCTTTTGTTTCCTTGGCAGATTGAAAATTGCCACATCCTGTCCTCCTCTTTGAGACACATCACAATGGTATTTTTCAGAAAGGAAGAAACCCTGTTACCATAAGGTACTTAGGAACTTGTTTTACCAGCAGTATGAAATGCTTAGTGCAGCTTCTCAGATTATTTCAGTTCATCATCCCCCCCTCCAGTTAGGTGTTTTTTTTTTAAGAATAATAACAACATCAAAGTAGCTTATTTTAATTATCACTTATTTTGGAAGTCTTGCAGCTCAGTGACTATTATTCCATCCTTTCGACTTTTCTACTTTACATATCCTCCTGATGTACAGCACAGTTACACGTCATTAAAAATAATAATAATAATAATAATGTCCCTTTTAAACTTTTTTTTTTTTTTAAACTAGCTATAGCACATTTATAATTTATTTAACTTTAGGCCTTTATTTATTACGAACTAAGAGAAAGTAGTGGATTAAAAGCTGTGATGAACAGAAAAGTTAATCCCTGATTGTTTTCATCCAGCCTGCAGCTGTCTGGGAGTAAATGAGCACAGCAGATTTAGGGAGCATTTGCTGTCCAGAATTTACTATGGCTCCTATAGGATGGGAGGTGCAAACCCCAATCATATATGGAAGAATATTGAAGAATATTGGAGCTTTCATTAGACACAGATATGCAGATATTAAGAATATTACAAGCTGATAATCCTTTGGTTTGGATAACCTATTTTTAAATCTCTCATTGGGAGGAGATGAATTGTCAGATGGATTAAGTGACATGGGTTGTTCTTCTTCAAGTGAACAAGGTTTGTTTTATATTGTACATCTTGTCCTTGAGCAGCTCTGGAGCTGAAAGCAAGAGGAATCTTCGGGTCTGTGTCGTGTTTGCTTGAGAAAAATGAAACCCATTGAGCTGGTGTGCGAGTTGTTGGTAGTTGATTAGCAGACTAACTAATACTTGGATACTGTTGCTAGGCTTCAAGTCAGAGTTCCTGTGTTCCTCTATAATTATGCAGAGATGTGTTGTGTGATGGTTTGTCTGTGCTTTCACAGGGATTTTTTTTTTTGGCTAATTTTTTGAAATATTGAAAAATCTGCTGATACGGTGGGCTGTGTGTTCCACTTTGGGCAAGTGCTTTTCAATAAAACATTTTTCAGCTGTGAGGGAAAATACACATTTTTATTGGCATTGTGACTGTAAACACCTTAAGAAATGTGTATTTTACTGTACAGGAGAAGCAGAACAGGTATTTCAAAATACGAGCTGCTTTGTGGTGGAACTGCTTTTCTATCTCGTTTTCTTTAATTAGACCAGAGTGATTGAGGTCAGCAAGCTTGGATTTTCAGCTGCAAGTGTTGCTGTTAAAACTGGCCAGCCCAATGAATATTCTGTTTGTTTACTTATTTATTTGGGTTTGGGGAAGCCGTTTAATAATTTTGATTTTCATCCATCAAGTGCCTGCAGAATTCTCCTCAGGTTGGGGGAAATCATATCGAGACAGGCAGGAGCAGCATCAAGGAAAGGCTGGAAATCAAAAGAAAAAAATCTACAATGACTTGTTCTATTTTTATCACTTGGTACTTAATAGAAGCGAAAGGGACAGAAATGTGTATTACAGCCCTGTGAGGGTGTCATTTGTGAGTAACATCAACCTGTTTCACGGGGGACAAAAGCTGATTTTAGCTTTACCAGGATGGCAAAACCACTGAGATCTCAATTTCTCACATTTTAAATGCATATTGTTTGGTAAAACATCATGATCTGGTGTTCCTTTTGCAGTTCCTTTCCAATACCTCTGCTAAATTAATAATTATTTTTCACATCCATAATAAAGACCCCATTGCATTAATGGCATTGAAGTTCGGTTTGAAAGCAAAGAAATACTGATTGGCATGAAATAAATTTGTTGCTGTTATTTACCTGGGGTTTTTTTGCAAGAAATAGCATTTCCTGTGCTCACTCTTGCCAACAAATTGGAAAACTGGGAATTGTGTGTTAATGTAATTCCATGTCGAAATGTAGGGCAGAGCTTGAAGAACTTGCAGGAGAGTTTTCTTTCTTCCCTTTGATCACAGGTTATTTATTTCTCTGTGTGTATTAGGACGAAATTGGGCAGTGATTTCGTTTTATTTCGAAGTTTAATCTTTGTTTTGAAGAGCTGACTGTTGCTGGCCTTTGAAATTCTGTGTATGTGACATGGGACTGAGGCTGAGGGGAGCAAATTCTGCAGTTTGTGGTCATGAGCCTGTGATTTTTTGAGGCTTACCTGGAATTCTGAGCAGCAAAGTAAGGAGAGAACTGATGCCAGGTGTAAGTGCTGCTCCAAGCACAGAAGTTTCAGGAGGATTTGGCCTGGTTTTTAATCCAGCCTGTGGCGTGTCCTCGCCACATTCCAGGTAGGCAATGATTGCCACATCTACTCCTCTTAGCGTTTGTTCTACAGGCTGAGCCACCAAAGAGCCAAAAATAACCTGGCAGAGGAATCCCAGGCTGCTCTCAGTGCCCTTGAGCTACTTCTGGTCTCAGCTCACCCAGGGCTCCCCTGGAGATGTCTCAGGTGGCAGAGTGGGAAGAAAGAGGGAGAATTGCTGAATGTTTGAGTCTTACCCCAGTCCTTATGCTCAGACACAAATGGTTGGAAGGGTTTCCAGAGCTCCCAGCTCCTGCTTCTCCCAAATCTGGTTTCTAACTTGCTCCTAGACCACTGGCTCCTTGTCAGGAAAGGTGCTTGTCACCTTCTCTGCAGGTTCTGGGCTGGGAGCACTGAATCCATTGAACTGTGGGGGTTTTCTGGTAACATTCCTGTCATCAGTGTTGGAATAAGGTCAGAAACCTTTCCCAAACCCTTAAAGGATGCGCCTGCTACAAGCCATGGGCTTGGCACTGGTAGTGGCTCTTTTGCCTTTTGGTATTTTGTTTTGTTTTGGTTTTTTTAATCCCTGTACAGAGGAGTAAAATCAGAGGCCACGTGCAGAATGAGTGCAAGCCACTGAGTTATAAAAAAGAAATAAAGCCATGAAACCCAATCAAGTAGAAAAAGTGGTTTGAGGATGCCAGGGATAGTGTCTCTGACTGGGGACAAAAATGGGGTGTGGTTTTGTGTATCAAACAGGTTATCCAATGAGTAAAAGTAATTTCTTCCTTTACCAAAAACAAAGTAATGGAATGGGATGTAACATCCTCAAAATTCTGGTGAAATCCATGAAAGCCATTGAGCTCAGTATGGAGATCAAGGGTCAGGTTGGGAGGAGCCAACAGTGCAAGTGCCCCAAAACTCTCAAATGCTGACTCCTGAACCAGCATATCAGCCAAACTGGAACTTAATCATTAATTAATAATGAATAATGATTTCCAGGGGAAGTCCCAGTGTTGTTCAGCCTGGTGACTGGATCCCTCTAACCCCTGTAGCTCCCCTCAGAGTCCCTGGAAATGTTCAGCAGCTGATCCATCCCTCAGGAATCTGCTTTCCAATTCAGCCTCCCAGACAAGGTGCCTGGTCCTACAGCAGGATGTGTTTGGGGGACAAGGGCAGGAATTGGAGTCAAGTCAAGGAGTTGAATTAGGCTGAGGGGATGTAAAAAGAAAATAGCACTTTTGAGTTTATATGTGACCTGGAATTTGTTCAGTCATCTCAGACTGAGTTTTGTAGGTCATAGATCACAAAACTGGAAGAGGTTTATGTGATCACACTGTCTGACCTTCTCATAGTGCGGATTAGTATTTGTATTAACTAATTCCTGTTTGAACTGGACCATAACCAAAGAAAACATTTTGTCTTGTTAAAGACCTGAAATACTGTAAATGGGATTTGGAGAACTGAATCCTAGTCTTGTGATCTGATGGGTTTGGATCCTTTGCTTTCAGTTGCTTGGAGCTGATCACACCTTCTTTAAACTGGTGTATTTTTGTTTCTAACATCAGTTTGGCTGCAGCACCTGGACCCTGAGTGCAGCTGAGTCTCCTCATCTCTGCCACATTTCTCTTCTAAAGCCACTCCTCCCTAAGCTGCTCTGAACCATTAGAGAGGAAAAACTCAGAGGAGAAGTTGTAAAACCTGAGTAGAGGTTTAAACTGAATGTGAAAAACTACCACGGACTTGGTGGGGTTTATTTGCTTGTCTGAAGTGCTCTCTCAGGTCCACTAAAGTCTGGATCCCTGAACTTCCTGTAACTGTGCCTTTTTTAGGGGGCTGTGCCCACTGCAAGTGTGTGATCAGTGCATTTCAATCATAATATATATAGTTTTTGGTGTAACAGAACAGGAGGGTTTGGATGGGAGTAGCAATTCTTAGGATATTAGATAAGGGAGGGAGCCCAGCCAGGGGTGCTACACAGGAGAAATGGTTTGAAGAGTCTCACAGAGAATGATGGTGTTCCTGAAAAGTTAATGTGTTTGCTTTAAATCATTTTTTGCCATGAGCCTCAAGAGCTCTCTAAGATTGTGTCAAATGCCACGTGGGATTTCAAAGAGCGGAGCAGGGAAGCCAGGTCAGAAACAGAGGGAGGACAAGTGGAGAAATAGATGTGTGCAGGCTCCCATGGCTCTCTTATTTCTTCAATTTACAATGGTGAGAACACAGGGGAAAAGGGATGAAAGAACATGAAATGAATGCTGGAGTTATATATATATTTATTTGTATATATAAAAGGCAAAATAGAGCTTGATAGAAATAGTCAAGAATGCTTCCTGAAGAACACTGTTTTTTTTTCCTGGAGTAAATGCAGAGGGGGGCTGAACAACCCAGCAAACAAACCCTCCATCAAAAAAAAAAACCCCACCATGAAAACCAAACCAACCAACAAAAAAAACCCAAAACAAACAAGGGAGGAGAAGGAAAGAAAACCCTCATGAAACTCTTGAGTGTAATGGAGGTCCCTATGCTGAGCACTTCACCACAGAGCTCTTTATGCACCCAATAATTTCCCGTATATAATTAGGCCACAAGTGGCCCACAGCATTAAAACTGATGGCACAAGGCTGGATTTGTAACCTCTGAATATGTGGATTTTTATGGGCCAGTGTGTGTCTTAATCATTGCATTAATGAAAATAATTAGGTTTGATATAAATCACATCTGGAGAAAGGCACAGTTATTATCTGTGGAATAATTGGGTGTGGGTGGGGAAAACCTTCCAAAGACAGGTGGATTCTGGTCACTTTGTTTTCCTCATATAAAACAAATATTTATATTTTAAAAACCCCTTTGTATCAATAAGGATATTATTTCCCTTTCAGATCAGTTCAGGTTAGCCTTTCCAGTAATTGCTAATATTCTCCCTTTTGAAGGGATTTATTGACTCTCTTACTTGGAACTCCTCTTTCTATTATCCTGAATTTCTATTTACATCATTTTTAACAGCTGAACCTACCAGTTTTCGTCTAAACCGGGTTATTTACCCAAATGAAGTTGATGTTATGTTTCCCATTCAACAGACGACGCTTTGACAATTTAAGAACTGGAGAAATTTCTTTTGATGCCTGGTGAATAATCTGATTTTAATAACAAGCTACAAACGTCAGAACCGTTGTGCAAATTGATCTGCTAATATCCAGCCTCTTTAAAAGGCAAGAGTATCCTCACCAAGCCTGTTTGTTGTCAAATGAGAGCTGAGGCTTGCGAAAGGGCCAGGCTTGGTGTGTAGAGGGCCAGCTCTGTAATGAGTGTAATATTTCACACTGTATTTCACGCTGCTCACAGCATTTCACATGCTTACTCCTTTTAGATCTCCATCTCCTGGGCTGGGGCTGAGCTGACAGCCTTTCCCCGGCACTTCAGGATAAGCTGCATCTCTTGAAGTCAAGGTTTTGTCACACTGGGGAAAATATCTCAGAGTAAACACTTTCTGAGTGTTTAAATCCCTTCTCCTTAGGGTGGTGGACAGAGATTCCAAGCAATTCTAATGAGACTTCTTGAACCTTTTCTGTCATTAACTCTCCGTTTTCTTGAGCTGTTGTTATTTTTTCCTATTTTATTTCATTGCCAGGTGTCCATTGGCAAAAAGAAAAGTATTTTAAATAATTTTCCTATTTTTTGCAGCCGAATCAGAAGGATGTCTGGCTCCCTGTTTTCCTTCCATTGTCACAGGTGGCAATCCTAAAGGAAGTCTATGTTGTTTGTTACAGCAACTGCCTTTTAGGACTAGCAGAGAAATAATTCCTTGGGAGCCATCTGGCTTTGTGTGTTTTCATAGTAATTTAAGACTAGATAAATTTCCATGATTTCTATATAATCTTCTGCCTTTCCTGCTTGGGAAGCTGCCTCTTCCACCTCTTAGGGCAAAATTTGACAGGAATTCTGGGATCTATTTTCAGTTTCAAATGTGCCTTGTCTGTAATTTAACAGAAATTATTTATTTACCCTGGAGAGTTTATTTGTCGCTCCTGAAAAAAGCCTCTCAGGTTTGTCCTTTGAGTCTCTTTCCTTCCTTTTGGCTTTCCCCACCCATCCACGAGTACTTGTAGCATTTCTGGGATTTCAGGCACATCATAATTTGACTTCCGGGATTTTAACAAAGTTACACCTGTCCAGATATTCAGGGTCACACCTTGCAAGAAACCTAAAGATGGAATTTTGGGGTTAATCCAAATTTCTCCTTCTTTTGAGGGCTCTGCTTTTTATTTTGGGTCAAAGCCTGGCTTGTCTTGCCAGCTTCATTAACACTCTTGAGAATGCCAGGTGCTAAAGAGCTCTATTTTTGCTGTGCAGATCAAGTGTCTCTGGTTTCTCGTGGCCTATTTTTACATATTTCTTCATTCTGTGGCTTGGAAAAGCTGTGAGGGGAACGAAGAGATTGCAAATAGTTGGAGAAAACTGCTCTGATATTATTAAAGGGAAAATAAAGGGGAAGATGCATCTGTGACATTGCATTTCTTAGAGGGCATGGAATTAAAATTAAAGTGCCTTTCCTGCACTTAAGGAAGTTACAATGGTTTCTGCATGTTGATTTTTCTGGATTTTAGCCCCATGCAGGGAAATCTTTATCACCTTTTCAGAGCTTGGCTGATCCAAAGGTAAATCCTTTTTGGTTTGCAAACTTCGGCTGGATCCTGGAGGTTTCTCTCCACGTTTTTCTGTGGTATTTTGTGTGAAGATCTAATTGAGTCAAACCCTCATTTGAAAACCCATTTATTGGCAGCGACTTCATGCAGTTAAACATCATTTTTGGCACATCCAGGGATTTGGAGGGAGTGGTTCTTAGGAAGGACTCTTTGATTATACAGTGAACTTTATTTCATCCTGGGGGCTGGAAATGACACCCAGGAATTCCTCTGCTTGTCCTTCTTTCCCCTTCCCAGTTAACGTTTTTGTTTTCCACCCATGGCTCTGGCTGAATAACCACTTGCAGTTTATTCTGCGCCAGCTGAGGAGGGAGAGGGTTCAAATGAGAGGGTGAAGTTTTTCTGGTGTGTAAACTCTGTTATGCAAGTAACAAATCGTGTCCTGCATTAAAGAAGTGTAAATCTGGATAAAAGCCCCATAAATTAGTGTGGATTTAGGTTAGTGCCTTATCTTAGGCCGTGTTTGGGTTTCCTCTTGGAGGAGAAAAAAAGGCAAAATCTTTTTCCATTTTTTTCCTTTACTTCTGGCAGCTGGTGGACTGTGTCCTGTGCAATCTGAAAAATAACCGGGCAGATTAAAAAAAATCTGCTCCTCTTCTGATTCATGCCTTCTGGAAAAATGGACTGAGTTGTTTAAAAAGAGTTGTTTACAAGCAAACACTCCCCTTTTATTTGTACTGATTGTTTGGCAAAGGCAGGTTCTTGACATGAATTGCAATGCAATTGTATGCAAATTAAACCTGAAATTATTGGATGAATAAAGCGCCCTGGAAGTTCTGCTGGTCTCTGAAGGAGCTTGTTGCAATGACATAAGTTTTGTATCTCCCTTGTATATATATTTTATAGATACACACACATATGTGTTGCACCAGCATATGGTTTAAACACCTTGCTGCCATCCCTCTCATTTTAGAATGTCCTTCACTGGTTACAGCTAAATTAGTTTTGTTATATACTCTTTTTTATGAAGGAAAGTAAAAGAGTGGGGCTTTTTTTTTATCTGCAGTGTTTTAATCATCATGCTCAGGTCCATTAAGCTTTTTGGAAAGTAGGAAGAAATAGGAAAAAACAATGAGTCATTAAAATACATGTTGTGGAGGAATAAATTCTTTGTCGTGCATGAATTGCTTCCAGTCAATGAGGGAAGTATCATGTCGTGGGAAAGGAGGCTCAGAATTTTGGCAGGTTTTTTCCTGTGCTTTTCTTTTCTTTTTCGAGGTGCTAGAGGAATAAATGGCTTATTGTAAAGGATTTTTTTTAAGCTTGCAGGTGATCTTAAATTTAGGAGTCGTATTTGGCAAGAAAATACTTCTGGATTTAATATGATTTTATAGGGAAAGCATCAGGACGTGGGATCCTGAGAATGACAGGTGGAAAGTCTTTGGGGGTGTGTTGGTCCATGGTTTTCCTAGGGAAAAGTGGAGATCTCTGTGGAAATCTTCCAGAAGGCACCATGGAAGTACAACTTTTGGTGTGGATCCTGGCCTGGGTCCTGTCTCCCTTGGCTAAGTGGGAGGGGTTGCCACAGAACCACTAAAATACAGAGAATTGAACTCAAAATCCATGAAAAGAATGTGTGTGAGTGTCCAAAGGTACCAGCCAAATTGCTGCTGCAAGGATTTTTCATCTTAAATTCTGGCTGTAGGAACATTTTGTCTCATTTTACTTGGAATATCTGACATTTAGGATTTTGTTTTCCCCTTACACTTTTTGATAGGCAAATATATTTCTGAAAGGACTGGAAAAATGTATGACCTTAATGGATTTTTTTTGCTACCTGGAGCGAGGCATATTGGATTTTTTTCCTTCATTATTTTACACTTTATAGTTCTGTGGTTATGACAAGAGTGTTTTCACGTCATGTTGTAATTTCATGAAACCAGGTGTTTGGGGTTCAAGCAATTGTCGAATAAATAACTAGTTGATTAAATCTTGGTTTATTTCCCCCTTAGAAATGTCTTGTCTAAAAAAATAAACACCAGTTTCCATTGAATTGAAAACTGTTTTGCTGTGGACAGTCTGGGGGTGGAAACTCCACAGTCTGAACACAAACAGGGTCATGGTTGGGTTTTAAAGCTCTTAAATTCTGATAAAGAACATTAATGCAGGGGGTTCAGAGCCACCTGAGTGTGCATAAATTCAGGCACGTGGAAATACTTCGTAATACAAGATTTATGTGGATTTCATGGAAAATTTGTCCAGGGTAATTTGTATAAACTTGCAGAAATTATGCAACTCGCATTAGCCTGTAAGTAATGGTGTAGAACTTCAAAACCGGGATGGATTTAAAAATTAATTTCTTCTTTTCCATCTTAATGTTTACTGCTGTATATTCCCCCAAATAATGTAAATTGTGGTCTGAGATAATTCCCATTGAACGCTGTCGAAAGGCGGTGGCAGCAATAACCACTTCCCTCGCTGGAATGTTTCTTTACAGAACTGAAATTTATTTTTTTTGCCTGACTACTCTGTGTCCAAAGTGTCTTACTCGGGTAAAAAATGGATATTATTGTGGCCAGAGGTGTGATGATCACAGGATTTTAGTGGTAATCAGAATAATAATATAGTAAAGATTTGAGTCAGACTTTCTCGAGTGTGTGCGAAGGATCCAACGTGATTGACAGGGGGTGAGAACCTACTTAAATAAAAAATTCGGGGAGTTCCTTTCCCAAGCTGGGGCACAGGGCAAAGCTTTTGCCCTCAGGACAGAGCTAGGATTTGGGGTTGTGGGGATTTGTGGGAGTCTCCACTCGTGTGGAGGAGTGTCAGGAGTTGTGAATGATCCTCGTTCTTAACAGCTTTCCCTTGATTTGCATTTGCTTCTGAGCTGCTTAAGCAGTGGTAGATTATTTCCCTTTTCCTGGTGAATAATGCATGAGGGGGGGGGAAGTGGATGTTCCTCGGCTGAGTGGGCTGCAGATGAGAAGTGTCAGCTCCTTTGCTGCATTAATTTTCCTTTTTTTTTTTTTTTTCTCAGGTTAAAGCTGTAGAGAACCTAGATAAGCTTTTTTGGGGGGATAACTCCTACAAATGCCAAAATATTGGCAATGTTTGCTTCTTCTCTTCTCTTACGTTTGACTACCTGTTATTTGAATGAAAAAGTCAGTTGCCAATTTTCCGTTCCAGGCTTATTTTCTTTGGGACTCCCCCTCAGGATTTCAAAGCAACAATGTTGTACCTGCTGCTTAAGCTTCCTGAAAACTGTCAGGAGTGGGGATTTTTTAATTTATTTTCCTGCCACTAAGGTTAACTCAGAACACTCATTCCTTCCTCCACCTCCTCCCTGCTCTTTACCGTATCCCAGAGAGATATTTGGAGTATCCTTTCCTGCACCAGCGACCTCAGAACACAGATAAATGCAATTCTTGTCTCTAATACGTGGAATGTTTTGTGGAGGTAGATCTAAACACATTAAATTCAGTAAATAATTGAAATAACACTTGAACCCACCATGATCCACTTCCTAGTGTGGTTAAAAAGAACTTCCTAAAGTATGGAATTGATGCTGCTGAACAAAACAGTCTTATAAACCCCAACTCTTCCCAACTCCCCAGCTTGAATTTACAGACATCCAGACATTTATCCCTTGAATCTACAGGCATCCAGATACCAGCTGTAAATAAGTGCATTGTAAAATAATGTTTTTACACTAAACTTAGCCTGGCATTTCCTAAGATAAAAGATTGAGAGCGTGTGAAATTGTAGGGGTTGTGTAGTAAACAAGGCACTGAGTTGTGCCACTGTTCAAAAAGCAGATTAATATCTATGATAGCAGAATGCCATAAATATTCAGCACCAGTCCGGGGAGTGTTTTGTGAACTTCTTGCAATATTTGGTGTACAGACATGGAAAATTGCAGAGCAAATACTTGGCAGGAATGCATTCCTGGGACTGGTTTAGGGTCGTACAGTAGGAATTCTCATACTATAAGCCAGGAATAATAGAGGTGAAGGGAAAATTAATCTGAGGTGTGATTTAAGTTTGAAATAATTACAAAACATGCTTTGCAAGCCATTTTCCAAAAAGATAAGTGATCTTTTTGTGGTGGTGCTTCTGTGCTTCCAGCATGACGCAGGGAGGGAGGGGGGTGGTGCTGGTGACTCGCAGAAGTTGGTCCCTGATTTGCACATCTCATTCAGAGCTCTGCAGTTAAATCGCTGTTTCCCACTGCTCCAGGTGTATCTCTAAAGATATTCCAGACTTCCAAGTCCCGTGTCACCTTCCTCTGCCAGCCTTGATCACGTTTAAGGCTCTTCAGTGCCTTCCAGTGGCTCATTCTCATTTGCCTGTTCCATGTGCCGAGTGACAGGGGCAGCGGAGCAGGAGGAACTAAGAGGAAGTGGAATTTGCTTCCTTGTCTCCTCTAAATGTGTATTTCGTCCACTCTCCCATTCTCAAATCACTCCATCAGAAGAGCTTTGCTTCCATAAACTTCTGCTTTCCAATTCTGCCCCTGACATGGAATTCTGACACTTAACTTCTCTTTGATGTTGCCTTCGTTCCTTGCCCTTCTTAAAGGATCATGCTTCCCATATCCAAGTAGAAGTCCCTGGAATCCGTTGCTGTCAGGTAAGGAGGTTCAACTGTGGCAATTTCTCTGTTTGGGGGCAGTAGTGGAAAGGTCTGATTTTGGTGCTGTTATTCCTGGTAAAGGAAGATCAGTGAAACATGGAGGATTTTAGGGGCATAGATTTCCCATAAGGAACGGCTTCACAGACCTACAATCTGTTGTTTCCAGTTGGTGTAGATAAGGAGGATCTCTAGGAAGGAATTCTTCCCTGTGAGGGTGGGGAGGCCTGGCGCAGGTTGCCCAGAGAAGCTGAGGCTGCCCCATCCCTGGAAATGTTCAAGGCCAGGTTGGATGGGGCAACCTGGGATAGTGGAAAGTGTCCCTGCCCATGGCAGGGCCTTGGAATGAGATGAGCCTTTAGGTTCCTTCCAAACCAAGCCATTCTGTGATTCTAGTAAAAATCATGGGCTCAGAATGACTCTGAATTCCACCTTTGGGCCTCAGAACACTGAAAAAGATGAGTTGAATAAAATGGGTTTAGTGTATTCATTGTGACAAATAATCTTCTTACTATGTATTATACCATGCCAATATATGTGAAATCCCATCTCTAAGGTAGTGATTAAATAACCCTGACCATGTGGTCCTACCTGCCTTTTTTCTGGGAAGGCCAGTAAAGGTGCAGCAGAAAGACGGAGCCTTGGGTAGAAAAATTGTGCATTAAAAAAAAAAGAAGGAAGTTTTGTGGTATTGACAAAAATAGCAATTTAAAAAGAGAATGGTTATTGCTCAATATATACAGATATGTTACTGTGTGTTAGTATGCTATGAACAACAGATGTGAGGTCTTTTCAGTGTCCCGAGTATTACCAGAAGTATAAAGGAAATGTTGAACATATTTTGGGTTGTTTTGGGTGTATTTGCTTTGGCTCTTCTGACACTTTAACTGCACTTTATCTCTCTGTGGATCCGAGTTTCAGCAATGAGTGTGACTAAGTGTTTGATGCTGGATCAAAGGAGGTGTTTGCAGAACTTAAATACATGTTGGGGCAACAAAAGCCACGTTCCCAGTTCTCTGAAACCCAAACCAAACTCTTTTTAGGATCAGCAGGAATGGATTAGCCAATACTTTTTCCATCATGAGTGTAAGGCTTAATTCGGATTCCTTGTTTTCCTTAATGCTAATTGATAAAAAACCCTGACTGATTAGATTTTGGGTTCCTTGGTTGAAAGTTGTAATGCAGTGGCTCTGGAGATTTTTTAAAGATGTTTTAAAACTGTGGCATAAGGAGGATTAGAGGTTGTCAGAATCCAATTGTGCTGCACTGTCTGCTATGGTTACAGCCCTTGGAATGAAATGTATGGATGTTCCCTGCTCTGCTCTTGTTAGAAGTTGGGAATTATCTTGAGGGCTGCTTGGTTTTATGACATTTTTGTGTTCTTGTCAGAGCCTGCCATGACAGTTGCTTAACAAGGAATTAAAATCTCATGGGTTCCTAATTCTGCTCTATCTGTAACTGATAAAATGTGCCTAAACAGACTGTGTGGGCCATCACCTTCTATCTATAAAAGAGGCACTGATACCTGATCTGATTCTTGAGGCTGTGAAGGTGCAACTGAAGAGGAATTTGTACAAAGTATTGAAAATCAAAATGCCCAAATGGCTTAGAAAAACAAAATGCGAAACTACTCATCCTGCTTCCACTTATTTAAATCTCTTGCCTTGGCAGTTCCCTAAGCCCAGCGAGGTCTCACATCAGTCCTTCCTGTGTCAGGATGAGTCCAAAGTGTGGCAGGACTGTCCCCACCACCTCTGTCTGCATTGGCATGAAAAGCTGGGCTAAAGAGGCATGGAAACATCTTTGCTGAAACCAGCAATCCTAAGGAATGGTTCTGGAAATTTAGAGCTTGGCTGTTTGCAGCCTCCCCAGGGTTCTATTTTTCAAAATTTAGGCTGAGAAATAAGATCTCCTTAAGGTCTGCTGTAGTACAGCAGCTACTTAAATCTTATTTTTCTTACTTACTACCTTCCTGCAATGTTTTCTGTGGGTGTTTGCATCCTGTTTAGCCTCTCATCTCTCAAGCTTTTCAAGTTTTTCCTTGGAAACTCTTTTCACATTCCGGTGCCCTTCATTGTTCCACCTCTAAGCCAGTTGAAATATCATGAGAAGTTACGATATGATTGGCAAATTAAAAAAATGTATGGGGATAAATTCCTGAGAAGCCCCGTGGAAATTGTCCTGTTGGCTTTGGGCTGACAAACAGCTTCATTTAGGGAGCCATGCAGAGCAAGGTACTGCCTGAGGAGGTAAAAATACTTTTATTTCCCTGGGAAAACAAAGTGGTTGCTATGGGACAGAAAATTCTCTAATGATGCCTTTCACAGAGACTGTGAAACTGGATGGAATTGGAATATTCAAACCACAGTGGGCGAAAATGTGGATTTTTCTGGGATATATTTATGAAAGGGTTTTCTTAGTATGGAACTAGAAACTGTCAAGAAAATTAAAAGAGCAGGTCTTTTTAAGTGTTTTAAAACCAATTTGATTGTTTTTTATTTCCAGGCCTCCCAGAATACTCTGCAAATGAGACATATCTGTTAGCTTTAAATACCTCTGAAGAAAATCCCAGTCCTTTTGAGTGTGGAATGATGATTTCCTGAGGTGTCACCTCGTACTAATAATGATTTTTTTTTTGGTGTAGCAATATTGTAATAAAAAATCTAAGCAATAAGTAACAATTATTTTCTAAATTTAATAATAACCTGCTTAAAAGCCGTTTTCAAATGACACAAACCTTCAAACATGAAGTTCTTGCTTTGCCAGAGCCTCCTGTCTCTTCAGGAGTCCCTCATGGGCTGTGTTCCCTCTTTTCCTTGACCAGGGAATGCCCAAGCCCTGCGGTGCTCGCTGGGTTTTGCTCTCTGCTTGCTGCTCTGAAGTGCTTTTGTTACTCACATGAATTACTTAGCACTTGTACTCTTTTCAAAAATTATTTTAATGTCCTTCCAAGCTTATTATGGACACTCATTTTTAATGCCTGTGGATTAGTCATGAGGAAGTGACTTCCTAATGCCTAAGAAGAAGTAGTTTGTTCTTGAATGAAACAGAACCTGAAGTTGCTTTATAATATTTGCTTCCCCCCCCTCCTTCTCCTGTAATGGAGAGTGACAGGAGATATCAGAAAGATCAGTTGGATTTACAAAGGTTTTCCCAGCCGCAGTTGTGCATAGCAACAGGATCCCTGACAGCTCCGCCCTTTCAGGAGCTCAGAGGAAGGTTCAAATCAGCTGCTGAGCCTTAATGAGTGATAGTCTAAGGATGATAAGGAGACAGAATCTGTATTTTGTTTATGGTGTTGTTTACCGGCAGCAATACCTATTTTCAGGCAAGGCTGGTCCGTTCCTGGCAGTTAATGATGAAAAAGTCTCGCGTAGCCTCTTCTAAAGGAGCCTAACAACCTTTAAGTGCTGAGCTTCTTGATCATGTGAGCTGACTGAGAGCAGATCTTCTTTTAAATAAGGGACCAGTGGAGCTCTACTTAAAAATGAGTTTCCTGGTTAATATTTGGAACCCTGTGTACTGAAAAATTGATGATGTTTGAAGAATGGTGTGTGCTCTTCCCAGTTACGGGCTCAGGCAAATCCATGGGCTGTGATTGTTCGATGGGGTGACAGGAGGAATACTTCTGAATACCTTCTCTGCTTCCACAGTGTCCTGTTCTAATTATCCTACCAAGGTCCATTTCTCCTGTTCTGTAGTAGTTCTCTGTCATCCATCACTCAAATGTTTCTCTACTGAAACTCTGGTCCCTTTAGAATCCGTAGCAAAAGACCAAATCACCTCGAGTTTGAGTGCAGTCATCTTAATTATTACCTGTACAGGTATTACCAGAATGAGGATGATTTCTCTCCTAAATTTGAAATATCAAGAATCTGCATGTGAAACCCTACGACTTTGCAGAGCAGTTTGATTGCTGATACAATTGCTCTCCTTCCTCTGATCCCGTTCTTTTTTTGGGGGGATGTGCTTTAGCTTTATTTGCATCACTCCTTGTCCGGAAGAAAACAAGAGCTATTTTGAAACTTGCACACAGAAGTGGAGTTTCATTGTAGTAGTCGTGATGTCCGGGGGTGTGACTGCCAAATAATATCCAGAACACTTCTATTTTCATAGTGATGCCTTGGATGTCAGCCATGCATTTTCCGCTGAATTAATGAACATCACATCTACCCCTGCTGCCAGAAACATGAGATTTAATGGTAATGCTTCTGAAATACTCTGTGCACAAGATTGCTTTTTATTGAGGATGGATTTAAAGCTTCTTTATTCTTCCAGTTATTCACCTGCTCTGACTTAGTAACCTATATAAACAAGAGTCCTTCTTTGTGTTCTTGTTGTAAAATCGCAGCAGCGAGGAACAGGCTACACTTGAGGGGGAAAATAAGATATTTCCCCCACACTTTCAAACATGATGAACTGTAAGTGATAATGTCTTCAACCAGGAGCAGGTATAGTATTGTGATATCACTTAAATCATTAATCCACCTCAAAACCTCTTCAGTGAGCAAGCCTGGCTTCCTCAATGGGATTAACCACGGAGAACATTACAAATGCTGTGAACACCTACATATTTGTACAGAGATAACCCCCTGTTACAGCAGATACATGCTTTTTTAATCTTTCCTCAGTTATACCAGCGTGATTCATTAACAGTTATTTTTGAGATGAAGAAACGTAGGCCACTAATATAATTAAAATGCTGTTATTTTAATGAACCAGGCAGCAATGTTTTAGTTTCTATTTAACACCAAGTGTCTAAATGGAACTGAGCATAGCGAGACAATTATCAGCTTAAATTATTGGGTTTTATCTTGTAGAGATCCTGCTTAATAACATGACTACAGAGCCTGCTCTCCTCTATTTAGAAGAGGAGATATTTTGGGGGGTGAATGGTTGTGTTTCATACCTACCAGTTGGAAATTTGCAGGGAGGGACTCTGCTCAGGATGATCAGATGTGAATTGTCCCAAAAGTGTCACTGGGACTTGGTGCTTGTGTCTGAGCAAGGGATTGGGATTGAGGTGATGAGAATAAGAGCAAAAAGGGACTTCTTGGAGATCACTTGTACTGGATAAGAAGGAGGGAAAAAAAGTGTGCAGAGGATTATGTGAGTGCCATAGTAACAGGTCTCGCTGTCTGCAGTGACATAAATGCTTTTTGCTTCCTCAAATGTTACACAAGCCTGGGATCTGGATGTCTTACTGGCTGCTCCTACATTCAAGTTCCCCCAAAGTATTCTCTCCTTAATTCCTCTTCCCACTGCTGGCAGATCCAAGGGCTTCAGGGAGGCTGCAGAGCCAACAGTTCCGTTCTCTTGGCGCTTCGTTTGTGGTTTTGTTGGTAATGCCTCTGCCAGGGTAAAAATGGGCTCCTTGTGCTGCTCCGCTGTTGTTAGTTTGATGCAACCTCTTATAAATGGCTGTTTTCTTATCATTCCTGCCTTGGCTAACTCACACTCAGGCAGGAACTTCAGCAAATAAGTTTGCCCAACACCCCTCACCCTCCCAGTCCAGTTGTCTATATAAGTTGTACTCTGTCACCACATTTGACCACTTTGACCAGCTCCATATTTTGGGACTTCTACAAGAGTCCAGTCTTCCCCCCCACCCCCACCCCCATCTCGAGTGCATTATACACTTCTCAGTGATGAAAATGGTGTTATTCTAAATAAAACTGACATGATCCACCAACACTTTGGGAAGCACAGATGCTTTGTCCCACTATTTACTAAAGAGGTTCACACTTAGATTAAAGCAGTGAAATCAAATCACTGAATAAAGCCTGGAACAACATAATGATTTAAGGAGCTTCTGGTAAAAGGAAAATTACACAAAGGCAAAATTGGATTGTTTTCCATGCAACACCAGAACACAGAAACACTGTGCAGTCCAACATTGGCACCCTTGTATTGCTGAGCATCTTCTGTAGTTTCCTTTGCCCTTGTTCTCCTCTCCAGCATCAGACTGCAACCCACAGACACAAGTACTGCATCCAAGGCCCATCAGTGTCAGACACTGGAGGAAAAGTGAGGCATCTCTGTTTGCAGGAGCTACGAGCTGTGAAATTCTCTCTCTGAATGACACTGCTTTATTTATTTATTTATTTATTTCAGCCTAAACCGTGTGGGTTGGAACATGCACAGCCCCCTGATGCTAAATGATATTTTTGCCCGGCTCAATGTATACATAATGCAAAGAATTAAATTAATTTGTTGTGAACTCAATGCTTCTGAGTGGCGCTGCATCAGGACAAGATTTTCCAGTGTATTATTAGTGGAGAAAATTGCACCATCTTTTCACCAGCTTGTTTAAAGACCAGGAGAGTTTGCAGTGGGATAAATTATATTTGATTCATGTTTTCTGTCCTATTGTTTGAGGTGAAAGAATGCAGCTTCAGGGGTTCATACTTGACTGCTTTCTGCTCAAGCTGATTGATCTAAATAGATCTTTCTGTCCAGATACTCTACAAGTTGTTAATCTCGTGCTTCAATGCCACTTCTGAGTAGCTGGTTGCTGAGAGTCTGCTGCTGGATAAAGATGAACCATTCTGGATGAGTTCTACTTGCTGAATGAAAACAGACCTTGAAATCATATTTAAAGAGATCAGGGACAACAAGGAGTTTCGTGTTTTATCCACTACAAATCACCCATTGCCTTTTTTCTGAAAGGATTCCCAGGAACCATTTACTTTTTAAAAAGATTCTCTTTTTCCTTGTCTTCACAGCCAGCGGAGAAAACTCTTTGTTATTTGCATGTACCAACCTATGGCGGACAGACACAAATATTTATTGTAGTTATTTATATTACTCAGGCTAAGACTGGATGTTGCTTCCAACCCCAACACGCATAATAGAAACGAGGGGCTGTGAGAGCTCTGGGAGGGTAAAACCTTGAGAACCCCTTGTCAGGGCTGGCCTTCCCATCCCAGGGAGAATGTCCTGCAGGAACAGCTCTGCCTAAGGCGCGGGGGCTTATTTGGATGGGTTTTTACAACTGTACCTGTTAGAATGAAAGCCATCCATATTTTTTTCAGATGGTCTGCTTGCTTCCACTGTGCTGATAGGTTTCAGCCGTGTTTTTAAATTCCCCTTCAGCTTTTGTAGCTTTTCTCTCTCTCTCTCTCTCAGTTCAAGCTGCTACTTGCAAGACATCTGCCTCATTAGTGGCCACTGTTTCCTCCCCACTTTCACACCGAATTGGAGGGTTTCATTTCCCCACCTCTTAACCTTCTATTGTTCTGCTCCTGTCTGCACCCCTGAGCCAGATTCCTCACACAAAGCCCCTTCTCCTCCCCGGGGACCGAGGTTTTCTCTCTGCTCTCAGGTAAATTCTGTTCTGTGGCTCGGCATCGCTGCAGGCTGAGCTTTACATGTTTGCAGGGATCGCCACATTGAGCCTGGCAGTTTCTCTTTCTAGAAAGGGAAAAGCCATGAGATTTATGCTCTTCTGGGTCATAATGTCTACACTTAGTGCCTCCTAACCTATCAAAGAGGTGGCAGACATTGGTTCTGGCATGTAACACCTTTTAAGCAATAACTGGCAATTTTTTCATGTAATCTAGATAGAAAATTCTCAGTCTCTACTTGGTATAAACATCTCAAAATGAAGCTCTGAGGTGAACATGTCCTTCTGCAGACACTGCAGCTCTGGATGCCTCACCTTAGCGAAGCCTTATTCATAATCATACCAGTGTGGCAAGACAGAAGGAAGGATTTTCATTTCTCATTATTCCAATTTCACTGAAGTGTGGCAACTGTATATTCACCAATATATTAAATATATTATATTAAATTCCTTTGGAATGCAGCACCAAACACGTACACCTCACATGCTTTGATACTAAAATACCTCCAATAACAGGCACTGAAAGAAGTGTTTTCTGCAGAACTGAGGAGCTTAGTTTGCTCCACCACAGGACAGTGCCTGTGATTAAGCCATCCACAGCCGTGCCTGAGCTGAGAGCCTTTCCAACGTCACCTTGTTGGGTTTGTAAGGAACTTCTGGGAAGGTGGTGGGTTCCCTGTGAGAGCAGCAGGCCCCTGGCCCTTGTCACAGAGAGGAAGTGTGGGGCCAGCGCAGTGAGGGGAGGCGTGTCTGGCACATGGCTGTGCAACTGTGGAACTCTCACTGCTATTTCTCACTCTTCCTCCTAATTGATAACTTCTGCCATCTGTTCCCGAGCCATCCCTCTGCTGTCCTTTCCCACACACAGGCTCCTGCCCCCGTTCCATCCTTCAAACTCGGCCTTGCTGCCCCAGGGCGGCTGGTTGGCACCACTGGGAGCTGGTGCTGAGAGGGCACTGCCAGTGGCAGCAGAGGCACTGCTTGTGTCACGTCAGCTCAGAGCATCAGTTCAGTGGGCTCAGATGCTTATCCTTGGTTTAACTGTGGCTTCCTGAGAAAACCCCCCAGATTTTTTTCCAGAAAAATGAAAAAAACCCTCACTGACCAAACCCTTTGCTTTATAAAATAAGCTTAATTGTTTCTCTGAGGTGGATTCCCTCTGAATCTTCTCACCCAACCCCCTTGTGGCTTTCTGGAATGAGTAAGTGATCTAGAAGCACTGTAGCAACCTAGGTTGGTTTTTCCCCCCCCTCCCTCAAAGAGCCTTTATGTACTTTGCAGTCTATATTTGAATCTCTCTTTTCTTGCCTAACTCTCCATTTGGTGCCTTAGCATATTTTATAGTGGAGAGAAATGCATTTATACATGCTGAGAACTGTATTTTGAACAGAAACCTACATGATAAAGGGATTTTTTTATGGCAAGAACTCAGGACTTCAGTTAAACTAAACAAATCCTGATAAGCTCTTAGTGAAAATGAGACAAACTCCAAACCCCACAGCTGTGGGTATTCACCGACTTCCTTAACTGTCGTATTTTCCCATTGTGCAGTAGTGGTTATTGCAGGAGGCTCTGCCATGGAGGAAGGAATTCTGTTTCCTGAGTTGGGGAGAAGACGGGCAGTGCAGTGGAATCAAAGGATCACTCATCAGGTGATGTATCTGTCAGGAAGAGTCGCCACAATTTCCACAAAACTCAATAATTTCGAGTGACTTTAGTGGTTTTTTTTTAATGTTTTTCTAACACTGATTAGAAACCCCTAGATGATGAAATGTTAGAGCTCTGGCAAGAATCTAATAAAAATCCCCCCTGGGATTGGTTTTGATTGACTGGAGTTGCCTGTCTGTTTTTATTTTACTGGAGATGAAGAGCCGTGATTGAGTTAACCCTGTCCTGGCCCAGCTGCTGGGATGAAAGGCTTTGAGCCACTGACACCTACACAAAGGAAATAAGAATTCAATTAATACCCACAGTGCCTTTGTCATTTGTAGCTCCAAATACAGTCAGGGGGATTGGATGAAGACGTTAGAAAATGTAAACTGCGAAACGTTGTAATTCAAATTAGTGGCACAGTTCTGGCACAGCAGTTCTTGGTCTGGAAATTACATTGATTCTTCTGGGGAGCTATTAATTAATGCACATATTTATCAGGTAATGAATAGAAGTTCAAAGTTATTCTTTAGAAAGCTTAGCATCTATTAAAAGTTAAGAGGAAGATTCTTCCTGTCAAATGAGGATGTTTGATGCCGTGTCCAGCATTTCCCCTGGTAAGATTTCCGCCTGCTTTTAAAAATAAATTGAACTAAACCATAGAATTATATTAGAGAAATATGATTTTCTTTATAAATTAACCACTGGAATGTTAAATTAAGTTTAAACTATTCAATTTATTTATGCTTACTAATTCATTTCAGTGTTATGTTAACTATGAGATCATTATGCATAAAGACATTAAATCCATTTAAGCAATTTATTTTGTGTCTTGAAGCAGTTTTCTCAACAAGAAGCCCCCTTGATTTTCCAAATAGATTCATTAGTGAGCAGCAGAGAGGTGTGAAGTAGAATAAATATTTATTAACTGTTACAGAGTTTATGTTCCTGATGGCAAGCTTTTCATGCAGGGGAAAGGAGTAAAGAGGGGGAAGGAAATAAAGAGGGGGAACGAAATAAAAGGGGGAAGGAAATAAAGAGGGAGAAGGAAATAAAAGGGGAAAGAAATAAAGAGGGGAAGGAAATAAAGAGGGGAAGGAAATAAAAGGGGAGGGAAATAAAGAGGGGGAAGGAAAAAAAGAGGGAAAGGAGATAAAGAGGGGAAGGAAATAAATGGGAAGAGAATAAGAGGAAGGAAATAAATGGGGGAAGGAAATGAATAGGAAGAAGGGAATAAATAGGGGAAAGGAAATAAAATAGGGGAAGGAAATGCAGAGGAGAAGGGAATATAGAGGGGAAAGGGAATAATAGGAAGAAGGGAATAAATAGGGAATAGGGAATTAAACGGGAAGGAAATACAGAGAAGGGAATACAGAGGGTGGAAGGGAATACAGAGGGATAAGGGAATGAACAGGGAAAAGGAAATAAAGGGGGGAAAGTGAATAGCAGAAAAGAAATAGCAAAAAGGAAATAAACACATAGTAAAAAGGAGGTAAATAGTAAAAAGTGAGTCACTAGCAGCAAGCAAATAAACACCACCAAGGCAGTAAATGGTAAAATCCTCTGTGCAGCGAGAGTCAGCTGTGCAAGTTCCGAGCTCAGTGCCCATCTCCATCCAGGTTTCCCGGTGCCAGCCGCAGCCTCTCCAGTGCCCGTTCCCACCTTGGCATTGGGAATGTCCCCCCCTTCCCTCCCTCCCTCCCGGGGCGCTCCGGCCGCCCGCACCTCCCTCTGCCCGCCCGGAGCTCCACATGACTAATGCTGGGAAAGAAAGAAAGAGAGAGAGAGAGA
>WEKX01008670.1:66822-162765 GCA_013390025.1 Pitta sordida | reverse complement strand
TTTTTTGAGCAGCTCCAGTCTGTGCACAGTTGGCTCCCAGCTGACAGACAGAATGTGGGGTGGGCTTTGTCACCAGAACGCCGGGTACTGCGTGCCCAGCGATGCTCGCGATTCCACAGTGCCCAGAAACCTGCTGCCTATGGCAGGGAGCAGCCAGCCTCCACACACAGACATTGGGTAGCTTCACTCGGCTTCTTTTTCTTTTCTTTTTTTTTTTCTTTTAAATTTTTATAAGGCTTTCTAGCATTTTTTTTTAGTATTTTTTTATTTTATTTTTTATTCTTTGGTTTGTTTTTTTTTTGCCTCTCTTTCTTCCCAGCAAAGGTTATATAATGAGGGGATTGCTGCTAAAGTAAAAAGGGAAAATGAAGTCTTTGTTAAATGCCTTCACAAAGAAAGAAGGTAAGCGATGAAAGCACAACACTTTGATGTTTCAGACCGGTGTTTTCTTGTGTACCTTTAGTGTCTCTATGATTAATCAATTCCAGCTATTTCTTTTTCCGAATTATTTGCTTATAACAGATTATTGCTAGACAGCCCTTTCAGGCAAGTGGTTATTAAAGCTGGATGTGACTTTGTTCCTTATGGGATTTTCTCTGAAGATTCAAGCAGTTCTAGAAATGGTTTTGTTCCCTAAGAAATGCGTTTGGAGACACGGAAAGATTTTCCGAGGTGAATTTTGTCAGTGAGTGGTGCTGGATTGCCCCTTTGGACGCTATGAAGTGCCAGGAATAGAACCCAGAGAGCTGGAGGAAGGATTTTGTGGTACTTTCAAGTATTATTTCAGGGATGATAAAATTAAACTTCAGGGGCATGTAATGAGTTCAGGCGTTTTCATGGCATTTTGTATCGAGTGTTTTTCCCAAACAAGTTTTGCAACAGTGGGGAAATATGAAGGGAAAACCACTGTTCAACAGGGATTGAAGTGTGGATATTTGCATTTCATCAGGTTGTGTTGTAGTTATTATTTTTTTTTTTAAATTGTGATAATAATATAAATAATGCTGATAAGAAGCAGCTAAAAAAAATATCCACCCACTTACAGTTTGCAGATTGCTGGGGAAAAGAAACAGTTGGGTGGAATATTAATCACTTCAGGCACGGAAATGCTTATTTTTAACTCTTTCTATAAAAGATTTGTGTTAGACACTCATCAATTGGTGCCATTAGTTGTCCCCTTCCCTGTTTATTTTCTGTAGTAAAGGCAAATTTTGCTGGCAGTTGTAAGAGTAGAGCGTTAATAGCAAAGCAAAAACTCTTAAATGGGTGTGTGAAATCCTTCTCAGAAGGGAAAAAAGAATGAATTTGCTCTGGTACCTGGGGGGTGGTTTCTCAGATCTGCTGGAGTGAGGGTGCTCAGCTGCTCTCTGTCCATCCTGTGTTCCTCGTGCTTCCCCCTCCTCCCACCAGGAGTTATCCCACCAACCTCTGCAGAGCCACATCCCCGGAATACTGGCAATATTTAGTTTTGTGGGTCTGTGGCTGGGTGGAGTGTCACCTGCTTGAAGTGCATGAAAAATTAAAATCTGAGGGTCAGACCCATTTTTTACTGCATCCAAGACAAACTTGGGTGACCCTTAAGGGAGCAGCGTTGGACCTTCGGGTGGCAAACGTGCCAAACATTCCCTATATTCCATTTTGGGTGCTTTCTCCTCGCTTGAATGCTGCTTTACTGTACCTGGGAAAGATCCCTGTCTTCAGTGGAGCAATTTCTGGAGTCACACTCCAGATGTCAGAAACAGAGGGAGGCAGAAATGTCACATCCATGTCCCATACAGCAGCCTGAGCATCTGGAGGTGCCAATTTGGGCAATCAATGCTGTGAGTTTCCTTTAAGTCAGCACTAACCTGGCCTTTCACTGTGACACCTGAAGCTCCAAGGTGTCACACTCGGCTGCTCTGAAACCTTAAAAAAAGGATGAGATGTGAAAAACTTGAGATGTCATGAAAATTTATACAGAGTTTCTGCCAGTTTCTAGCAGAAATACTGGATTTCTGTGCTCCATCCCCTTTAACAGTTTTTCAAGGCTGCTTCCCTTATTTCAGCCTTGTTTCAAAGGAAATGTGGGATTTCAGCCCTTTGTGCACGTTGTTCTCGTTTGGTTGTTCTCGATGCTGTCGAGTTGCTTGCTAGAGAAAGTTTCAGCTCATTAGAAGCACAAAGGAGGTTATTTTAAAATATTCAGAATTGTAGTTAATCATAAACTGATTCTGGGGAAAATTATATAAACCATGTCCCTACTTGCAGTTCCATCTCTATTTTATGCTCTGAAACCTTAAATTTTGCTTTATTCTCTCAATTAAAGGTTCTATTTCAAGGCAGGACAGATTGATTCCTACGTATATTCATATTTATGTGCATTTATTTACTTGCACAGTATGACAGACATTCTTCTTCTGGTTTTTGTGTGGTTTTTGAAGGGTATTGAATGAGCAGACATTTCTGGCACTTCATAAACGGCACTTTAGACATGTAGGATGATATTTCGTGGGGCTTCTTTCTGAATTTAAATATGGTTTGGCTGTGTTGCAACAGCTCAGTGAAAAGTCCTCAGAATAATGCCTGGCTGCCTTCTGTTGGTTGTACTACTGTGACTTTTCAGGTGGAAATATCTGCACTTTGGCCCTAGTCCTGTGATCCCACTTCAATAAATTAAGGAGTGTAGTTGCAGCGATGGGGACCAAGGCAAGCAGGAGTTATTGGGGTCAAATCCTTTCTTACCTTGTGATGGGCTGGGCAGTTCTGTGGCATCCAGTGATAGCTGGGTGCCTTTGCATGAGGAAATCTGCCTTTCAAGTCCCACTCAGGACAAACCGTCCTTTAGAGGGAGAAAAGGAGGTGTGGGAAATGTAAAAGTGTCTCCTGGTGTGAATGTCCCAGGATCCCTAAGGAAGGGGTGGCCCCTGTGCCCTGTGTTAGGGGTTTGCTGCCCTTGCTTTGCTTTCTGTTGTGGCTGGTTCATTACAAACCTTTGGTTACAGCCGTGCTCTCCTTGGGACAGAGCGCGTTCCCCCCGGGCGGGATGTTCTATATCCAACAGGAATGGAGGCAGCAGAAGTGCCCAGATTAGAAAGAGGGGGATGCCTGGGGATTACAGCACTGTAATAGAGTTCTGCCAGCAGGAGAAGCCATGGCCTCGATTTTTAACCTGGAAGATGGGGATAAGGTGACTGTTAACACACATTTCAGGTTAGGCCTGGTCTTGGCATGGGCCAGTTTGGGTGCCAGCTGGAGGATGGAAGGTGCAAGTTCACACTTCAGGAGTTCCTCTGGTCAGCCCTGTTCTCTGCCTTTCTGGCTGACTGTGACAACACAGCACAACAATGAACGTTTTGAGCCTCAAACTTGGCAATGATGAGGTGTTTCCCATCTCCCAGAGCATAGTTCAGCCTTTTCAGCAGACTCATGCCACTGGTGTTGCCTAACTGTTTATCCAAGCCAGTAAACAGGTTAATGCTGCCCCGTTGTTTTCGATTTTAATGATGTTTTGAAGGTAATGAGTTCAAGATCAGCTCTGCTGGCAAGGTGGTGTTTCTGTCTCTGCAGAAGAAACAATGCCATATGTTGCTGAATCTTTTCCTGTGGTGGTAAACACATATGAACGGTGAAATCATCTGAGTGTGTTTCTTTCCACAGTGCCCTTTAGGGAGGCTCCCACCTACTCCAACAGAAGGCGGAGACCCCCGAGCACCTTGGCGGCGCCTCGGATCTTGCTTCGTTCCAACAGCGACAACAACCTGAACATCAACAACCTCCCGGAGTGGTCAGCGTCCTCCTCCACGTCTTCACACCGCAGCCTTTCACCTCATCTACTTCAACAGATGCAGAATAACCCCAATGGAACTGTGAAAACCGTGGGGAGTTACACTCCGTCCTCCCGCAGCCGGTCGCCGTCCCTCAACAGGCTGGGAGACGATGCCAAACGGCAGCAGCACAGGCACATCAGGTGACTTGGGTTTGACTCTTGGCACAGCACGAGGTGTCCCTAATGTCATCATGCTGCACTGACATGGTTGTTTTTTCCCTGTTCTTCATGTGCTCACTTTGCACTCTCTATAAGTATTAAGTTTCAGCACAGCAGACCATGTCCAAGTGTGAATACGTATTTTAATTGGATGCACCGCTCAAAGCCAACTGTTCCCTCCCAGGGCTCCAGCAGCCTGGCAGGCTTTAGAGCTCAGCAGAGCTCAGCAGGGACTTGACACAAGGTTTGCACCTCCAAGTCAAGGTGCTAGCTCTCGAGATCTTTTAATAGTTGAAATAAGGGTTGGATTTAACAGCAAAATAACCTGTTTCCGAGACACCGCTCGTGTCAGGGACTCACGTGGGAGCTGCTCATGGGTGATGGAACAGAGAATGTTTTAAGTTCTCTTACCAAAGAGTAAAACAGAGGGAATAACTGGAGGGAGCTGTATAGGAGGCTGGCCTAGAGCAAAGGGTGGTGGTGAGAGATGTCATGGATTTCTTTCCTGATTATCCTTGCTGCAGGCTTCTGCATTACCTATGGCTTTTCTGCTCTTTGTATTTCCTTTTGAATTACAAATGTGATTTAACAGGAAATCTACACAAATATCCTGCAGCCACATCCCACTGGAGAGCAAATCCTGACTAAAGGTGATGTAGGTATTGTAAATCATGTAATGAAACAGAGGACTGGGTCTGGGTTTTGATTACAAATGGGGGCTGCAGCTTTGAGAAGCCACTGTCCTGTGAAGAGGCTTCACTTCTGGGAGGACTTAGGAACTCCATCTGTCAGGTGTGCGAGAGGTGGAGCTGTCCCTGGACAGGGGTTATAGTGCAGAGCTGCCAAAATGAAGGGAGACTTCAGAGCTGAGCAGTGATGGAGCTTCTGTGTTTTGACCAAACACATTTGACTCACTGGTCATTTAAAATACCAGACTTCGTCTTGTTTCCTGATACAAAAAAAATGTGCTGTTCAGAGTAGAGAAGGACTCGAGCATTGTCAAGAAAGGCAGCTGCTGGTTCCTCTTTATCATTTGCAGGTGTAATTGGTCTTCACTAAAGCTTTCAAGTCAACAAAACAAAATGTCACGTGGTTGACACTCCCCTGTTACCTGGCACATTCTCCTTCTCTCCCTGGCTGCATTTGTGCACTGTTTGTGGTGGTAACAATGCTGCTGGAGAGGGGAGGGAATGGTGCATTGTAAAAGTTGGCTGAAGTGCAAGAAGGAGGGAAATGAACTGGAAGGAACAGCACATGAATTTCTTATGCCAGTGGTTTCATGCAGCAAGGCAAAGCTCACCTTGCAATAATGGCAGAGGCTCATTTGGATATAATTTGTGTGGCCCTTCTTCACAGAGCACAGGATCAGCTGAAAGCCAGTCTGTAATGAGGGAGGAGGTGGCTGTGAGGTGCTTTCCAGAGAAATGAGTGCCCTGGGTTTTCCACTGGGTTCTGCTGATGGCCACCAGTGTGGGAGGTTCTTACCTTAAAATTCAATGATTATTTTAGCTGGGAGGGATAAAAAGTGCCTTTTCATCCATATTTCTGGAATAACACATTTCACATTCTGGAATTATAAACAATCCTTTGAGGTTGGGGTAACAATCAGAAAATTTTTTTTGACTCAGCTACCTTTTGTTGCTTTAACTTCATTCAGGCATTTGCCTCTTCCCTTTCTAAAAAGCAATAGTGGACACCAAATTAATGCCTGAGGTTTGTGGAAATAAAATGTTGGTGTTTCTTTTAGTTCATCAGTACCACAACTCCCTAAACTGCTGCAGAGCTGCAGAGTTTCCTGTGTGCCATCCAGACTTATTTCACAGAAGTCCAGACCAGGTGCAAGTCCTTAGAAGGGAGCAGGAGGTTCTCTTAAATCTAAAGGGTTTTATACAGGATTTTTCCTGCAAATAGTACTTTTTCTTGCCACAGGCGCATGTTGCAGTCATGAATGGCACCTTGCATGACACTTTCCTCACAGATTCTGCTTAACTGTGTGACCACCTACTTACACTCAGCTAAATGTGGGAATTGTTGCTGTCTCTGCATGTTATTTGCAAATAATATCGTTCCCCACGAAGCTGTCGCTCCCCTTGGCTGACAAAGCCCTTTCTGACCCAGCAGGATTTTGGGTTGAGGAGCAGAAGAAGCCAGAAGGGGCAGGGCAGTGGAGAAGGTCGGGGTGTGGCAGTGGGTTAATGGGATTTGTGGAAGGTGGTTCATGTGATCTCTGTCTGGCTCAGGTGTTTCATCTTCTCAAACTGGAGGAGGAGAGATTTAGATTAGTAGGAGGAAATTCCTGGCTGTGAGGGTGGGGAGACCCTGGGACAGGTCGCCCAGAGAAGCTGTGGCTGCCCCAGCCCTGGAAGTGTCCAAGGCCAGGTTGGAGCATCTTGGGACAGTGGAAGGTGTTCCTGCCCATGGCAGGGGGGTTGGAACAAGATGATCTTTAAGATTCCTTCCAACCCAGGCTGGTTTTATGAATCTCACAGTCTGTGGCATTTCACAGCAGACTGGTTGTGTGGTGGAATGGGGAGGCAAAGGAATGGAAACCCTTCCTGTGGAATTTGTCCCACAGTGATTAATGAAAGGAGGTGCCAACACAGCCTGAGCTATCAAGGGTGGCCACTTTCTTCTGGGAGAGGCAAACATGTCCACATATCTTCTGGAATCTCTGCATCCTCCTCCCGCTCTTCCTGGAATGAGCCTTGCTGGGCTTGGAGCCCAAGCTGGAGAAAAGGAGGGAAAGCTCTTTTATTTAAAAAAAAAAAAGGCATCTCACACATTGCAGCCCTGATTTCCATTAGGAAGCCTGTTGCATGAGAAGTTGTGCATTCATTGTGTGGGTTAAATGTATCATTTCCCTTTTCTCCTCCAGCAAGGCAGAAAATGAATGTATGTTCTGTGGTAGCAGTTAAAGAGGATGCTGGGAGGTAACACTGGGAATAGCTGCTCCCAGACTGGGCAGAAATACAGCTTGATGCAAGTGGAAGTCGGATGTGTAGCAACAGTTTATAGATCTGGAGTTTTTTATGGTGATGAGTGTTCCTTCACTTGCAAGGAAAAAAGGAACAGAGCAGGAGAACTGAAATCCGAACGTCATCCTTGCCTTGAAACAACTGTGAGAGTTGGCTGAGGTTTCTGATGCAAAATCCTTCCCAGACATGCAACTAGAGCTCACTTTTAAACTCAGGATCATTATTAACCTCTTCACAGTAATAGAAAAACAGAACAAGGTGAAAGGGAGATGCTGTTCCAAACAGTGACGAAGTGACTGCAGGAGAATGGAAGTGTTCCTGATACGGAAGGGTTTCTATGTTTGGGCTCTTACCAGACATTTTCCTCTGTACTTATTGACTTCTTGGCTCCTATTTTGGTGAGAGATTGATTGAAAAATAAAGGGTGAAAACCTAGTGTGTTACTCTGTATCTCCCACAGGTTTTCCACCCTCTTTAATATCTCTCTTTTCACGTATTTTTCACAATTCACTCATTTTTCCAGAGGTTTAGTAATGATCTTACACATTGTTCACCACCTTTCAATAACTTCTTCTCTCTGCACCACGAGTACAAGTGTGTTGGTTGATGGGCTGGGGCCTGTTTGAGTTGTTGAGTGAGGAGAAATGATCTTTTGGAGAGTGTTTGCCACAAGCTCCATGCTTTGTGCAGCTCTAAATTTAGCTGCAGGCCTGGGAGTGATGAAGTGACTTGATTATTCAGTCCATTTAGTTAATAATCCAGTTGTCTCACTTGTTCACTCAGCGTTACAAAGGTATCCATTCCCGACCATAATTGTAAATACTGATGTGTTCAAACCCTTCTGATAAATTGGGATTCCATTAATGTATGATTTGCACATGAATTCTAAATTTCATTAAGGTCTGTGAGTGTGGATGTTTAATTTGCAGCAAAACTAACAACTTCAATGTTCTGTGTTTTCTGTTCTGAGCCATTATGGTCAGGTGAATATGGATCCTGTTTCATATTGAATGCTTTCAACCATTAAAAGCTTATGCTTTGGGGTGAAAAATGGGTGTTTTTTTCTGCAGGGTTGGGTGTCTTACTGGAAGACAATTTTGTTATTCACTGCTTAATTTAATGTGATGGCAAATGATTAAGCTCCCCACGTTTAAAGAAGTTGTTAATGTTTTTTAATTTCCATTTCCAGTGCCGTTTACAGTCCCAGTGCCAACAAGGATTCCCTGTCTGCCTTGGATTATCAGGGGCCCAAAAGGAAGCTTTACAGTGCTGTACCTGGAAGACTTTTTATTGTTGTAAAGCCATATCAACCTCAAGGGGAAGGGGAAATTCACCTGCACAAAGGAGACAGAGTCAAAGGTGAGTAACTAGTGAATTCTGAATAAACATTTCAACAAGTTGGGATGCTGGATTTTTAGTCGTTCATCATCTGGCTGCTGGTTTGCATTGAGATTTGAGACTATTCTGTGCAAAAATATCCCCAAAATAAGGGATTTAAGTGTCAATGAGGAGTTTAATGTTTTTAAAAGTTAATTCAGGAGCCATTGATTCTAAGTTATCGTGACAGTAATCGGAAAACACTGCAAGAAGAAATTAGTCCACTTTTCAAATGTTCCTCTGTTCAAATGTGATTGAAGTGTGAGACCTGTGATTTTTGTGGGGGCAGCAACCAATGGGTGACAAAATGCTGAGAGAGAAAAGGAGATTTTGGCTATTTTTCTGTATTTGGGGGGGGAAATGTAGGTTTTTATGCATATCAGGCTGCTTTTAGAAAGAGTTTGGAAACAGAGCAAGTGCACACAGGGATTGTCAGTGTTACTCCTTAGGATTAAACCTTGTGAAACATAATTCAATTTGCATGCCAGGGCTGGAACACTGTATGACACTCCCAGTGCTGTCCAGGGAAAAAACTTCCAGAACAAGATCAAATCCTGGTTTGTGTCCCCATGTCAATGGCTCCTCAGTCGCTGCAAAAAATGTGTCGGGATGAACACAACAAGGTCATGTAGAGAACAAAGAGTCCAGGTGAAGAGACAGTGCTGCTTTAAAAAGGTCTCAGTTGTGTAACCGTGTTGAAGGAGCTGCTCAAACCTGGATTCCCGTCCCTGTTTCAGGCAAAATGGAATTATTTATAGAGAAGTGTAGTGATGGGACAAGGGGGAGAGGCTTTGAATTGAAAGATGGTCGATTTAAACTAGATTTTAGGAAGAAATTCCTCCCTGTGAGGGTGGTGAGGGTGGCACAGGTTGCCCAGAGAAGCTGTGGCTGCCCCAGCCCTGCAAGTGTCCAAGGCCAGGCTGGATGGAGCTTGGAGCAACCTGGGATAGTGAAAAGCGTCCCTGCCCATGGCAGAGGGGTTGGAACTGGGTGATCCTGAAGGTCCCTTCCAACCCCAAACATTCCAGGCTGCTGTGATTTAAAAGCACTGATGCTTCTTGGCTGGTTCTGGGGAATTCAGACACGCCTTGGCACTTGCTGTGGGATTGTGAGAGTCTGACCCTGGGGAGATGCTCATCACATGTGCATCCCATGAGACTAATCACAGGAAAGATGTAGCCAGGCATTTATTGCAGGGATAAAAAAACCCAGAGCAACATATTAGAGACAGGGATTAGTTGGGAAATGTTTTTTATGGATTTTCTTTTTGAACTTGGTACAGAATTAGAAGGGTCACGGAGAGAGGGATGAATTCCTAAACTCTTGATGAGAAGTGTTTTCATCAGATGGAGAGGAAGCAGAATTTTTTTTTTTTTTTAATTTCTAAAACTGGTAGGAGTGCATGAGTGACAATAGTTCACAGTATGTGCTACAAGGAAGCTGCTCAGAGAAATCTGTGAATGGGCAAGGTTCAAAGGAAATGTAAACCAAACAAATTGGTCTTGTATTCATAGGATATGTATTACGTAGCCTGTACAGAAATACCTGCTTTATTTTTAGTTGTTAGTCATACACACTGACATCATTTGTGTGTCTCCACTCCTTGAGAGAAGAGCCATGGCTGTTGTAAAAATAAATCCGATACCTTTGTTTGCACCAGAACTACCCCAGTTCACATAAATGAAGAGGAGCTGGTTTGATTCCTCACTGAACCATTTTCTCCAGATTTTGTTTCTTTCTGTCCATAGCAGTAAATCTGCCACGACTCCAACACACACACACACACACATGGAGAAAGCATCTGTAAAAGGAATTTGAATCAGCTTCTGCATTCCTAAATTGAATTCTTCCCCTGGAAATGAAGTGGTCTCTTTGATAACAAAACACAGAGTTATGAAGAATTTTTGGTCCAGACTTCTTTGTGAGTAAAGAATTACCATGTTCTGTTCATCCTTGAGGAGGTTACCTGTGGTTCGGATCTGAAAACACAGCCAGCAAAATGTGTTACATTAAACCACACCTGAAATGCATGTGAACCATCCTTTCACTGACCTGGAAAGAACAAACCTGCGTTGGTGCAGGTGCTCTGAGAGCTTTAGAATTCTCACCCTGCCACAGGTTTGTTTTTCATGGAATCACTGAATGGTTTGGGTTGGGAGGGGCCTTAACGACCGTTCAGTTTGATCCCACCTTCTCCTTGTCCAGGTTGCTCCAAGCCCCATCCAGCCTGGCTTTGGACACTTCCAGGGACGGGGCAGCTTATATAAACTTATATAAACTTCCTTCAGGTACTGAAAGGCTGCTCTGACATCTCTCCAGACCCTTCTTTTTTTCAAGTCTGAGCAAGCCCGACTCTCTCTAATTCTGGGAAATGTTCAGTTTCTTCAGCTCTTGCTGTGATTAAACAACTTCTCCAGTGCTCAGGATCTCGAAACACGGGGAGTTATTTCAGCATCTCAAATATGCTCCAACAGACCTCTCGAGATGCCTCCTGTGCAGGCACAGTCTGCACATCACAGCAGAGTTTACCACAACCAGGTTGTGCTCCCAGCTCCATTCCTGGGGGTCAGAGAAACAGCAGTAATTCAGTCGAGGCAATTCAAGCATCTGTTCTGGGCAGGAAGTCAGTAGCTCTCAGCGTTAGAAACACTGACCCTTGTGACACTGCTTTTATTTCAGCGTGATCTCAGCCAGCAGGGCAATCCAAATATATCACTAACATTTTCATTTCTTGTGAAATCTACTTGTAAGTAATTTTGAAAAAAAAGAGAAAGATTATTAAACCCCTGCTGTGCTTGAAGATATTGCCAACAGGCAGTGCTTGTGGGCAGGAGGGAAGTTGGCCTCCCAGGCTTTTGTGCTTGTTAGATTAGTAAATAAAATATTGGAAAGGGAAGAAAGAGCCTCAGAAATGCTGGTTTGTTTCTTCAAGGGCATTTTGTACTTCGTGTGGGTAAGTGTGGCAGCAGAATTTAACCTGAGAGGTTTGCACGGGTATTGTTTGGCTGCTCTTCCGTGTGAGGGATGGAATGAATGTGAAGTGGATTATTGCTCTGACCCACATTCATTGGTCTGTCTCCTGACTTGATTGGTTTGGTTTCAGTTCTTAACACAGTAAATCATGACTTAGATAATATCCCAACTCATCTCTTCAAGTTGCTTTTACCCAAGGGGTGTAACAAAGGCACAGCCTTGCTCCTGCTCCAGCAGGACAACTCGCTTTGCTGTCAAGGCTGTGAGGGAGTGAGGAGGATGGAAAAGCATCCCCAAATCCCCATTGTCTTCACTCTTGGCTGCTTTAACACAGCCTTTCTTGAGTGCTCAGCAACTGGCCTGAAATATTCAGGAGACTGGGAGGAGCTGTGGATGGCACAACAGAGCAGGACAGGCTCGACATCTGAGTGGGTTTGGGACAAGCTCCCAGTTAATTCTCCCTCCTCTACATCCCCCTGGCCTCGAGTTTGGGCACCACTGTGAGAAGAGCAAAGTTGTGACTCCCTGTGCACCTTCCTGGTCAGTGTTACAAAGAGAGGGGGGTTTTGCAATGCTTGATTTGAATTTCTGACCAACATTCAAATCAATGAGCAAAATCTGTTTCTTATCCTCTTTTTCTCTCTCCTTCACTTTGCCCAAACTGTTTAATAGACAGCCAAATAACAGGGAAAAGACAATCTTTAGAGAAAATTGTTGGCAAAGATTAAAAAGGTAACAAAAATAAAAACAACCACAGGGCACAGCTCACTCAGTTCTCCCAGTTGAGCCATATTCCCTCAGATTTAGAGGATTATGTGGAGATTATTTGTGTAGATTTTGCTGTAGTGAGTGGTTACTCTGTGAGCCCTTACTGTCACCTTCTCATACCAAGGTCCCTCTCCTGGCTTTCGCTTGTTTGCTCTGATACTTGAGAAAGTAGAGGTGATAAAAGATGAAAAGCTGTTTTAAATCAGGATCTAGTCCGACACTGACAGTGGTCACAGTGTTTTGGGCTGGTCACATGCACCCAAAAGCTGAGAGGACACAGCCAGGAGGTGTGCAGTGAGCTCAGGGACACCTGGGGGGAGAAGTCTGATCATTTTAGGTAATTTTAGGTAAGGCAGCTTTCCAACCCAACCAGCAGAAAATCACCTGGATTACAGGAAGGGAAACTCCTTGAAGCCACAGCTGCACCACACTTGTGTTTTGGGGCAAAACTGGAAGCTAAATGTAAATTTTAAAAGCCAGGGGGGGTTTCTGTTGGTGTTATTCCCCTGATTTGATTCCTCTGTGAGGTCCCATAGCCCAAGGCAGGAAAGAACTGCTGAATTTGCTTCTGGACTAAGAGAAATCTGGGGAACCACAGCCCAGACTGGCTGCTCAGGTCAGTCAGACAGAACCATCTCCTTCCACATCATCCAGCAGCATTTCCCCCATGGAAGTGGGGGCACACGTTGTGAGCAGCCCAGTGGGATGAAGGTAAATGACATTTTTGTGCTGCACTTTGGCTGCAGGGACACTGGCACCACTCTCTGCTGTGTGGTCTAGAGGGCTTTTAGCTTTTATAATTCCGTATCCCCCTGGAAGTGTTGAGATTCCAGCTGCACTTCATTAGCAGATCCAACCTTTAGCTCTGCTTCAGCTCGGAGGTTTTTCAAGGATTTCCAACTTTACTTCATACTTTACTATCATTCTGTCATTTTTTTCTTTTTCCCTCCTGCTTCTAAAATGCCCTCACGGTGCCTCATTCCCAATCCATGTGTAGTTATTTATTTTCTCAGGAAAGAAGAAGGCACTAAAACTTGATTTAGGTGTTCCAAAGACATTTCATGTACATCCTGTAGCAGCTGTAAAACATTGGCCTGAATTGGCCTGTAAATTCCCCTGACATTTTTGCAAGTGAGGCTACCTGGAATAATCCACTCATTGACATTCCAGTATCTCAAGGAATTTAGAAATGCTACTCATCATCATTTGCTGGGGAAAAAAATACTCTGTTTTTTGGTTGTAACATAATGATTGTAACATCATCTCCTTTTTGTAATCTCTGTTGTGCATAAGGACACTGTGACCTGCTCTTGCCATAGCAACCACATCTTTTGTTTTTACTACCAGAAAAGGCAAAACTGCTTGAAATAATCAAGCTTAATTATTAATTATGAATTTTGGGGAAGTCATCCTTTGATTCACCATCGTTAGGTCCTTCAGAAGGGAAAAATGTTGATTAGAAAAATCTCTCTCTGGCTAATATTTAATATTTCCTGCACTGATGGTGGAGATTTGGATCAGCTGCTACTATCAAACCCACATGGGTGTGAAATCCCCGCTCCCTCCTTGCATTGCTCCTCTTGTCTTAGAGATGGAAACATCCATGGAATTTATATCAAATAGTTTATTACTGGCAATAAGAACCTTTCCCTGACATTTTGCCTTTTCTTTTTGGCTGGAGCCCTACGCTCTCTTTTACCATTTGAAATTAAATCAATGTACAGAAGGACCCTGCAATAATTCTGATATATATAGAGAGGTTATTAAGTTTTCCTGGTTCTTTATCTCATCTGTAAGAAATCCATCCTTATGGGAACAGAGGTTAAAAATGTATTGGAAGCTGCTGACTATCCCATATGGACTGGATTTATATTGGGTGAATAATCAGGCTTCTCTTTTATGTAACCATGGGCACAGGTTTGAAACATTTTGAAGAACCACCTGTTTTTCATTAGTTACGCCCCATATAATATTTTGATTAAAAGAATAAACCACTAAATATTTGTCTGTGTTTATTGATGCTTTATTTGTGTATTATTCATGTACATCATTTCCTTATATATGTCAGGAAAACGTTTCATGACTACATTAAAAAGCTTAAAATTGACATGTTTATAAACATTTTTTCTGTCAAATATTTATGTTAATAGATGGCCACGTGCTGTAAGTAGTACCCCAAATAATTTAGGTTGCACTCTGGTAAATATTTACTTTCAGTTTTAGGTTGCACCCAAATAATTTAGGTTGCACTCTGGTAAATATTTACTTTCAGATGCTGGTGTCTCAGCCCAGATTTCTTCCCTCCTCTTTAGTATTACCATGATTTTTGGAAGTGAATTCTGGTAATGAAATAAAAAATGACACCAAGTCCCTGTAGGGTAAAATCATGTCTTGTTGTTCTGTAGGCTTTTGTCACAATCCTTGTGGAGTCCTAGAATTAATAGTATAAAGATAATTAAAACTACAGGATAAAGCTTAAATCATTCTCCTCCGTATTGTCATTATCTTCTAGTGAGAGGAATCACTGAAATATTGCCAAAGGCATCTTGCCTTGTGTGTCTCACCTGTGGGAGGTTCAGGTGTTTGCTGTGTACTCAAACCCTGAAATCATATTACTCAACCTACCCTGCAAGTCTCTGGAGCTGCCCACTAAATAAAACAGTTTCCTTAGGAGGCAGGAAAGATATGAGAGACCAAAATGTGTATAATTGGAATCCCTTTCAGTGGGGGTTCGGTTTTACCAGGGGTTCATTGGAACAGGCAAGAGAAGGGGTTTTGGTTGTGGAATTACCATATCCTTGATATGGTGGGAAATGTGGGAAATGCAATGTGGGAAAACTGAAAGAATTGTGTGAGGGCCGAGGAAACTGGTGACAGACATAAAATTTGGGATGAGGTTACAAATCAGACCAGGGAGAGTCACATTCCAGGGTTACTCTGGGCCCATTCTGGGGGTACCAGCATCTGGTTACTGCACGTTTGCTTTTCAGTTCTCATGGAATGTGTTATGTATCTAACCTGGCATTTCCAGGGGACAAAGTGTAACGCTCCCTTGTGTCTCTCCCTGTTCAGTTCTCAGCATTGGAGAAGGTGGATTCTGGGAGGGCAGCACCCGGGGACACATCGGCTGGTTTCCTGCAGAATGTGTGGAAGAAGTTCAGTGCAAACCCAACGAAAGCAAACCAGGTAATCCCAGGGGTGGGTCCACCCTCACATGGCACACGCTGGGGCTGTCCCAGCACTGCTTGTGAAATGCTGCAAACAGGAGCTGAGCTGCTCAATTGGAAAGTAAAGGTGGGTTTATTAATCGGATTTTTCTGTCCTGGCAAGGGGGTCACACAATGCATTTAGCTCTTGTTCACAGCAGTAAAGACCCTCCTGTTGGGCTCTCCCTACATTTTTTGAGGAGGCCTCCATGAGTGGGATGTCTCCTGTACATCCTTAATGGTGGCAAAGGAAATAGGATCCTCCTTTGTCACACGTGTGTGTTGCCACAAGTGACTTTAAGCCTTTATAGTTCTGCTCTAATGAAAAGAAAGCTACATTAAAGCATGTTATTTTAGGAATTACCTACTATCTCATCCTTCCTCTGCTTTTAAGAATTAAGATGTGAGGACACCCTCTCCAATTAAAAGCTCATTATAATGAGCTCTGAGAATATAATTAATGTTCTCCAGGAGTGTGGTTGGTTTTAAATCAACTATTGATGTGGTTTAGATCTCTGTTGTATTGATGAAGAACTTTTGGCATTGCACGGATGATTCACTAACATTTATGCATTCATAAACATATTTCTTTTCTGCATGTCATTATAAACTGCAAGGAATACTTTTCATATGTATCTATAAATAAATATGTATAAATATGATAAAATGGAATAGAATGCCTTTCCCAATAAATTTTCAGTGGTTGCCCTAATATAAGATTTCTTTTGGAGTAAAAATGCCTTTAATCATTTGAAGGAACACAAAAATCAAGAATTGTCACAAGAATAACAAAAATATTACCAAAGCTGGGAGCACTAAAAGAAGGAAAACAGAAGCATCTTACACGTTTTCTGACATGAAATGGTGAAAACTTATGCCATGTGTCTGGCAAAACACCAGAGCACTCACTGTAATTTATAGCTGTTCCACACTTTGGGATTGTTTCCCTGTTTGTACAGCATGAATAATAATGTTAACGTTCTTCTACTCTAAAAAAGATGAAAAGAGAATCAAACAGGCACAAAAGGGACTCGTTTTCTATGGCTGTGAACTTGTGCACTCCCATATTTTGCTGGGCTGTCTCAAAAGATGTCCTGCACCCGGGTTGTGTTCTGGGAGTGTGAAATCCATGGGATGCACAGCATGTGCCATATTAGCATTGAAATAGGGCACGGAGTGAGAGCAGCTGAGGCACTTTGCTGCATTCCCTTTGCATAGGAAACAATGGAAATGGCAAGAGGAAAAGCTTCACAAGCAGAAATCAGCCAGTTCTCCCTCTGAGTACCAATGCAAAAGTAATTTAGAAAAAAAAAATGTGTTAAGCATGGCGAAATGATTAGACGTTAAATTAGGTCTGCTGGGATCTCTGAAAGAACATCAGCTGAGAAACATCACAAAAACTTGTGCCAGTTGCAAGAATTTGCATCGTGGTCTTTGCAAAGCAGCAGAACTTCTTATGGTAATGATTCGGAAAGTGGAGCATTTGAATGTGGAGGAAATGAAGCTCCAGCTCAGGCTTTTTCAGCCCAGCACCACAGTCACTCTTCTTCCCCATGAATGAGGCTTAGGAACATTTCTTGCAGCAGCTTCCCTTGGCTGTTAAGTTGGAACAATTGTGTTTAATGGCAGGTTGTCATTTGCACCCCATGAATGAGAGGGGGAGAGGAACAGTTCTTGGAGAAAACCGGAGCAGAACAGCACCTGGTCTCTCTGTTCTCTTCAGAGGTGCCTTGCTTGGCAACTTCTGTTTCCCAAAAAAACCATATTGATTGGCATTAATTCTGTATCCCTTCTCTACTCCTTCATTATTTGAGACTTGCAGAATTGATCCCACTGTTTTTCTAGGATTGATGCCAGGCCTTTGGCCTTCTAATTATCCAGGTTGTCTCATTTGCCCTTCAAAAGCACCAGCACAGGACCAGCTCCGTCCAGTCTGGGGAAGTTCCCTGGACTTTTGGAGATCTAATGGAAAAAAGAGCAACAACATTAAAAAATCATTATTTGGGGTTGCTAAATTCTTTTGCTTTTAAAACAATCTTTACACACAAAACCTTTGTACTACCTTGCTTTTAAAAGTGTTACTTAGTAGTGAGCCAATTCCATTCTCAAATGTCTCTGCATTCCTAAATATGTTAAAATATACTTTTTTTCCCCATAAAATGTTCTGGGCAAATTTTAAATATACTTTTTTTGTCATAAAATGTTCTGGGTAAATTTTATCAGACATTCTCCTGCTTAAACTCAGATGTTTCTGTTTGCTTTCTTTTCATTCGTGTGATCATTACATACTCCAGCTTGAGAGACTTACTACAAAAATGCTTTGTGTTAGACTTGTGATTTTGTGCTGCATGTGCTCCAGAATTCAGAGCCGTAGATGATCTGATTGCTCCTAACTGAGGAGGAGTATTCATTTTCAAGCTGCAAGTTATATCTTTAACGACACTCTGACTTTGTCATTTATTGTTCCTTCCCCCCTGATGTACCTGGAGAACTCTTAGATGTCACAAATGATGCCGAAACGAGGGCAGGCTCTGAGTGATTCCTGCTGTGTTTCGACTCTCAGCCTCCTCGGTGCCCCTTTCCCTGAGTTCCAGCCTCATTTTTAATATTGTCTGAGGCTGATTTTTCATCCCCAGTGCATTTCTCTCTCCTGTGGCCGTGGGATACACCTTATCAGTGGTTGTGGCTGCTCTGGGAGTTTGTTTCAGACTGGATCCAATCCGGGCACGTGGCTTGAATGGCCATCAGCACTTGTTCAAGAGCTCGTTTTTCCATGAAATGATCCAATTTCCAGCTCTCAGGTCTCGCAGTCCCGGGGGCTGCAGCAGAGGCAGCACTCGCAGAACACATTCCTGGTCCAAAATGCAAATGCAGATGCTGCCATGCTGACCTCTAGTGTCACCCACTGCTGCTCCGGGCACACACTGAGCTGGGATTTCTCTGCCAAAATCTCCCAGGATCGCTGACCTCCAGCCCCTGCCTGATCACCACCTTCTCAACCAGCCACCCTCGAGATTCCAAAAGTTACCAAACGAGCCCCGAACTGTGTAAATAAAATGCATCCTTTGCTACACAGACTGTTTCTGAAGTACAGAATCTTCGGCATTCTTAGTTTTTTTAACACCTTGTGCGCTCAGTAAAAACAGATTTCTTCCTCATTTTCACCATCCCGTTTTTATAATTAGCACAACACCTTCCCAGGCAATCCAGGCAGCCAAGGCTGCTAGAAAATTGATTTTTCCTGTGGAACAAACATGTCCCTCATCTGCCTACACTGGGTTGGAGAACTTGGCTACAGCCATCAGCCTTCTCCTTGATTTAAGTTTACTGTCACCCAGTTTTGGCAGTCAGAAGAGCCAAATGAGAGTTGCTACCTGACAAAATAATCAAGATTTTTGACAGTCAGTTTTGATAAATGCTCCTTTCACATGATTTCACCTTGAATAGAAGGCACTGGTGTGTTTTGGATAAAATTACTGTGCAGCTCAAACTGTTTGTCATCAACAGCAGCAAAGGACAAAACATTCCTGCAGCTGAAAGGACTAAAAAGAGGAATTACAACCTACCAGCTGGCCTGCATAGCTCTGAAAAGTTTCATCTTTTGAGGGGTGATCTTTCTGCCACACAATATGTTTCCCATGTCGAAATTTGTCATTTAAAAAAAAAATGGGGATAGGTGACAAAGCTCAGCGCAGCAACCATCCCCAAAGTGTTCTGATTTATGGTTTAGAAAGATATGCCATATGCCATTTTATGCATGAAGTGCATTCCTTTCCATCAGGCAGTGGGAAAAGTACTTTATGGTGGAACAAATAAAATAAAATCAATGCAAAGAAGTGGAGCTGAGGTGCTGGCAACAGAACCCAGCTGACACAGGAGCTTGGTGCAGTAATATTCAACTCATTCTGACAACTCCCTGTAGCTGAGGATGTAAATCAACACCACTTTTTGTCTCCAGTGATGGAAATTCCAAGAATGAGCCCTCAGCAAGTTTCTGCCCTTCAGCTCTGCTGAGCAAAGCATTTGTGTTCTCAGGGATGATAAACAGCACTTTGGGAAAAGGCTTGGAAATGAATCATCACTGGATAATAATGGGAGTTTGGAGGCATAGGTAACTCGAGGGCTGGTTTTATCTGCTTGGGGCTGTAGCCATCTGCATCCCACACAGCCTGGGGAAGGTGTTCTCTCCGGCCTTGCCTTCTTCCACTCTTGGTCTTCTGACCAAGATGCAGTGGAGATTTCTTACTATAAAATGAGTATTTGGTGGAAATCCTTTGAAAGACTAAGTCTGCCAACTCATTTCTCAAATGACAGTGGTTTTCTTTTGCTAATGGGATGAGTCTAGTTTGAAGAAAGAGTAAAATAAGGGATTCTACAGTAATACGTAATTTCAACATTTATCCCGTTTTTGAGAACAACACAGGGCCAAAACATCTAAAAATCATTCAAAAGAACCAAAAAAAAGGCAAGCCTAGGTGTAGGGCTTGTAGAGAATACAAGCCTGCATCCTTATCTCTGAGTAAGAGATTTTGAATTCGTAATATTTTACTGTCTTGGCTTCATGTGCCTCATGCCTTACATGTGCCTCGTCGCTTTCCCTCCAATTTTCCTGCTTCCTAAGAGCCACTTAGGAATAACTGAGCAGCTGAAAAGGAGCAGCAGAATTCTCCACAGCACTGATACAGGCTAAAGATAAATTGCCCAGCCATATGAAATGGAAGTTCCACGTTAGAAAACTCAACGTTTCCAAAGCATTTGGTGTGTAAAATCAGACAGGCAGGTGTTGAGATTTTCCTTTTTCTGATTTTTTTTTTCCCCTCAAGAAATTGTCTGTCAATCCATCCAGGATAAAAGAGGTGCAAGCTCTGAGGGATGCCTCAAAAAGAAGGGAGTTACCATGTCGGTGTCTTCCTTCAAGGGATGTGTTCACGTTTTCTGTTTAAAATCATAGTCCATTTAACATTTGAAAGTCTGAGAGCAGATACAGACATCAAGAATGGCACTCATTACTTTAGAAGTATGAAAAAGTTCCACGTTCTAAAATGAATGATTTATAATATGATAGAACCTCCTGGGGAATTTAAGCCCAATTATTAGTTTAGGAGAACATACTTCAGCTTGTGGCTGAGTTTGAGCAGCAATGTGTTAAAAATGTAAAAATAATACTTGAATTTTTGATTCCTAGTTGCTCTTCTAGAAAATGCACATTTAAATAACGTGAGGTTTTTTCCAACCCATCAAAATCTGGGTCAAGTTATTTGAATATTAACAAATTCGGCAGATTTCAATGGTTTCTATTAGGCAAAAATCCTTGTCTTTCACCTTCTGGAATTTGATAAAAAATACATAACTTAATGCTAACATTTCTTTCCTATATTAATAGTTTTGTCTTGTTATATTAATTCTTAATATCTCATGAACCTGTGGTCAACCATAGTTGACCTCTGTTCTTTCTGTAAATATTTTAAATAAGAGTAGCGATAAATATTAGCTTTTACTTTTATTTTACATCCATTTTTCCCCCCCTGAAATTCTGTTTGATCAGGATCCCCTGGTGCACCCGTGCAAATATAATTTCTATCAGGCCACACCTTCAGTTAAAATCACTCTGGGGATTAAATAAAATGCCAATTTTTTTCATTTAAATCGTTCAAATGATCCCTTTTAAAAGCATTTCCTTAAAATGGCTGACCAAAAGCCCTTCAAGCCTTAGAACTGTGCACATTCCAAAAGTGTTGATAAATCATCTTTTTCTCCTCTGCTAAATCCCTTCTGATTTTTAATGGCTCAGATAAAAGGCCTGACAACAGAGGCTGAAAACCCTTTGAAAACATTCCCCCAGTTATTGGAGATCAAATCCTTATTAACTGAAGTTTAAGGCTTTCAAAGCTGGGCTTGGAAATTCTCTGTGCCGGGACTTTCAGTGTCCTGCTCGGTGTTTGTTGATGGGAAAGAGGCTTTTTTATTAGCCAAAAGTTCGACAATAAAGACACAAAAGTCACAGGGAGCTGCAGAGCCTTTACCTCGTGCTCACAGGGATGTTTGGCGCATCTCAAGAATCAGAGAGACATTTAAAATGGTTAAATATTTCTCCTGGAAATAATAAAAGTCCTTATCCTGGATACAAGTAACCTTGAAACTAAATTTGAGTTGAGTGTATGGGAAGAGAACTGTTAAATGTCTCTGCATTTCTTCTCCTCATTAAACAGGAGCTGAGTTTATTAGCATAGATCTTATTAGCCACCTAATAAGTGCCAGTGATACTGATTATTTAATTAGGAGCTTCACCTTAACAAGATTCAATTTTGACACATGTTTTAACGTTCAGTTCTGAAAATATAAATCACTAAAGATGAACTTTAATGACTTATGTAAGCCCCACTGTAGGGGCTGGACTGGGTTCAGTGAGGTCTCACCACATGGAGAGATGTGGAAAATTGAAATATGTTATAAATATTCTTCTTTAAAAAGAAATCTTTGGAATTTAGAGTCCTGCCCTTACTTTGTAGGGTGTTGCCACTCGTGCATCACATTAGAAAGGTAAGTGGAAATACTTCAGTTAATGGGTTTTAAAGCAGCAGCCAAAAAATTAAGAAAGTTCTTGCAAGGCTGTTTTGCTTCATTAGGTGAGAAATTTATAATTTTATTTTTTTAAAAAAACCGTGCTAAACCTGATGTTTCTGTAAAAGTGAGGCTTGTCTGAACAAATGGGGAAAATATCACTTATTAATTAGTGACTCCAGTGCGACAATCCTCCTGCTGGTTTACTCTGGTTTATTGCCAAACCTTTTCAGGGTAAAGCATCACTACACAGTTGATTATCTTTCCTCTGGATTGATCTGAGTTACAAATAAACCAAACTTGTACAAACTCCCCTCAGGAATTCTGAGAAAGCACCCAACTCCTCCAGCCTGTTAAACAGCTCTTAGTTTGTGATGAGAATAAATAGCCTTGAAATGATTCTGGAGTGAATATCACTGAATTCCCAGCCTGGCATGGTCACACTCAGCCCTTTTAGATGGTTTTTTTTTCCTTTGGCCAAGATGTTGGTGGAGTTGCTGGCAGGATCACAGGTAGGCTCATGCACACAGGGAAGAGGATCTGGGCTTTTTAATGAGATTGACCCCTGACAAGGATTTTCCCTTAATAATCCTCCTGTTTCAGATGGCTCAACCAGATTACTGGGATGCTGAAATGGTGAGGCTTAAAATGCCATTTATCCCTGATTGCTGGAATCTTGTTCTGGGAAGCAGTTGGGACTCGGTTTGGTTTTTTGTTTTTTTTTTTTAAAGCAGAACTTGCAGATTAACCCTAGAAAAACCTCTTACAGTGGGGGCTCTGGGTCAGTAAGTGGCAGATTTAGGGTTTGACTTTCAGCTGCCTTTTCAAAGCCCAGAGGAAGCACCCAACTCCAACAGCCTGTTAAACTCGGAGTTTTTAGTGAAAATAAATAAGCTGGAAATGATTATTGACTGAATATTAATTAATGCCCCATTAGATGGTTTTTTTCCTAAGACCTGCACAATGGAACATTGTGATTTTTCCCTCCTAGGAAACATGTGCAGGCCATGTGTACTTTACTGCTGGTTTTTGCTGCCAGAAATCAGGTTTTGCTGGTGACTTTGCAATACTAATTTTGCTTGTATGGTCAAACAGTGTCTTTATGTGAATATGAAAAAATCTGTATTGATTTTTCTCTTCCCAGTTAATCAAGACTGAGAAAATTTGAGGTGCTTTTACCCTGATTTTATTGGTGAGCTATTCTAAAGTACAAAAAATTAAAAATAAAATCAGAAAACCTACATAATACTTGACCTGGTGCTCAGCATTTTTCAACCTCTCAGAACCAAGAATGTATTTTGAATTGTTCCCGTACCCATTTGCTGAGCATGTTGAATGATTTGATGACAATATTTAAGTCAAGACTTGTTGAAGTTGAAGGGTTGCATTACGCCAATCAATTAACTCCATTAGTGCACTAAAACCTGAAGCATCTGTTTTGGACCTTATTTCTCAATAATTTTCCCCGTTCTGGTATTTTTACCTGGGAAATCAATATTCAAAAGCCTCCCTGCATTCCTAACATGCTGATTGCATCTTTGCCTTACATTCAGAAATCAATTACCTTTACCTACAGTGGCAGAATTTTAAGAAGATACAATCAGAGCTTGAATTTCATTCTCTGATTTAACTTCTGGCTGCTGCTGTGTGTGTGTAAAAACCTTCTGTGCCCCTTGTTTAAATTCCCTCTGGCCTTCAGATTCTCCTTTTTCTTGAGCTCCCTGATATCAGCCCTTACAAGAGCACAGCAGCTCTTGGTGGTGTTTTGTTTGTTATATTAATTCTCTTTCATTTAGATACATAGTTTTTTTCCCCTGGTGCTTTATGATGTATCTGTGCAGAGAAAGATAAATCCCTGTGGAAATAATTGTCCTGGAATAAATATAGTATAGGGTAGGAATTTACCCTTCCTGTTTCTCTCACTCACACAGGATGAGCCAGATGCACATCGTAGCTCCTGTGCAGTCTGTGGTCACTAGATGGCATCTTTGTGTCCCAAATTTCGGGGGAAATCGATTTTATTCGGTATTCAGCCTCATTTCAGTTCTGCCTGGATATTAAAACTCCAGAAAGGGCACGCCAGGGCAGTAGGAGATGAGGGGAAAGAAGTATTTTACTATGTTTTTTGTCTTCAGGGACTGCTCTTTCTAAGCAGTTTGTTGAGCTTGAATCCTAGTAACGACATGTAAACATTTTGGAATGCTTACCCATGGATTTAGAATACAGATTCATGCAGATCTAAAAACCTTAGATCTTAGAGATGGTGCTCAAGCAGTAGGAAATGTTCCAGGTAAGATCACATCTTCAGAGCACTTCAGACTGAAAGCAACCAATCCCCCAGGAGCAATAACTGCAGGGAAACTGGGAACCAGGGGATGAGTGCAGGGACTAACTCATATTGTCTCTCCTGGAAAAGGTGATAACCAGCCTCTCAGAAGCTCCCGAGAAATTCCACTTAGGCCTGAGGATTGAGAATTGAGAATTTTACCTCTCAATAAAATTCTGTGGCAGGACCATCCCAGAGCTGCGGAGTTTAGGGAATAATCCCACCCACATTGCCCCGGTAAGAGCCCCAGGCTCTCACTGATGCCTTCCCTCAGTCAGTGATGTATTTTAGGATGAGTAAAACCAGTCAGCATTGATTTCTTCTCCGGGTTTCACATCTGACTCATCTATTTTGTTCTAATTCCAGACGAGAGCTGAAGTCTCTCAAGTGGCTGTAAAGGCTGTGCCGTAGAACGAAGTGGTTTATTGCAGGCAGGGAGCTCGGGGCTGCTTTGCCAGCTGCTTTTATTGCCTCGGGGGCACTGGGGAAAGGGTGGGATTTGTGCACCACCTGAATTTGTCAGGATAACTGGGGAGGTTTGGGGTCCCCCAGCTTGTTTTGGATTCAAGAGCATTAATTTGCCCTCTCCCTTAAAGTGCCCTCATAACAACTGAGGGATAGTTTTGAACCAAACACCAAAACAACCTGGGCAAATTTATGCCTTATTTACAAACGAGTGACAAAATAAGCATCACAAATCTCCTTGTTTGAAGGTGATGTGAATGTCTTTCCCAAAAACAGATGGAGGTGAGGGAGCTCAGTAGGTGGCAGTCCTTTTAAAGCAGAGACGAGACTGGGAGAGAATAAGAAACTGGGATTTGAGTGGCATAAAGTATTTGTTCAACATTCCCATGTCACCTGAAGCCACTATTGGTTGCATCTGTTATTTAGAATCCTCAGAGCTATCGGTGTTTCCTATATAGTATCTTCAGCTGTTCTGTAAAATCATGAAAATAAATGTATTTGGTTATTCGTTTGTTTTCTTTTTTGTTGCTTCTCTAACATAATTAAACAAACGTGGTTAATGAAACACGTACATGTTATTTTTTAATAGTCTTGTCCACTGGTAATAAATATGTGTTTATACATAGTGAGATCCCATTAGTTTGCATAATTTACTGGAAATAGTCAGTGAATTAGAAAGGAATGAAGAGAGAGTGGTTGATGGGCCTTTAATCTTTTTATATGCAGCATAAATGGCAAGGTAAAATACACAACACTAATGGCTCCTTAACGGCCATGGGATGTGAGACAGTGGGGAAATAACTCTGCAAATAAAGAATACATTGATATTGTACTTGATTTATAAATTTTAGGGGGGGGTTTCTCCTCTCTACATTTTTTACTTTACACAAAAGTGATGAAGCCTTTTCTTTCCTCCTGCCTAATTCTATTCTTCTACTTCACAGGTAAAGAAATCCATTTCATTAGAGCTCTAATTATATATTTAGGAGGCTTCTCATTTCTTTTATTTTTTCCTTTTTTTTTTTTTTTTTGGCTAAGTAATGACCATTCTGCTTCGCTTTACCTCCAAGGAAAATGTAGGATGGCTTTTACTCCTTCAGGAATAAAGCAGATGGCGTTCAGCGCAACATCTGGGGAGGGTGGAAAAATCAGGTCTTTGAAGTGTATTTAGCAAAGTAAACACTGCTAAATATGAAATGATGGATTATTTGCTTTACCTGGGACATCCCCCAGGTTGTTTTAGTTGCCTGTTCCCCATTCCCAGGTGAAGCTTTTCCTTTTAAACACTATTCTCTTTATAATTTTGACGAGATAATGTCATTGAGGTGACAAGTTGTCAAGCTCAGGTTGTGTGCTGGGGAGGAAGATGATTTCAAAGCAGTTATTTGTCCTTTCTCTCCTAAGTGATCGTGATGTTTGCCAATAACTGGGGGTGCCCTGGAAGAGTAATGAGGCAGTGATGTATTAAAACATGGCTGTTTAAGCAGTTGGATCATTCTGAGTGTCAAAAGAACTCTTCAAGCTGTGCGAATCATTATCACTGGCAGGTGATTATTCCTTGTGCTGTCTGGGTGCAGGATTATGGTAAATAACAAAATGGGATTTTTTAATGATCTATTTGGGGGATTAGGTTTGCCTGGGCTCTCTGAGGATTAAGTTTGAATGTGCTGAGATGTCATTTATGTGTGAGAAAGAAATAGAGGGAGCAGGGTGAGAAGGTGGGAGGGTGATTATCAAGCAGAGATGGCTAATCCAGGTGGGCTTAATTACAGTTTTAGGAAGGAATAAACCTAAAATCAACCTAAAGTTGATACCTCAATTAAGGGCATCCCATAGTTGAGACACCATGGCAACACAGAAGTTCACAAATTCAAAATCTCTTCCACTTCTCTTTATTTGTCCATTTCCACCCAAGTTTTAGAGATCACAGAGTCCGCAATAGAAAAGTTTTTATTAGGCCAAGGCTGTACTTTCCCATCCTAATACTGTCCCTACCCCTTCTTGTCACTCAGCCACCTGCATGTTTTTATTCTGCCACATGAGTAACATACCCAGAATATTTGGTGTCTACAGTTACAGCATTTTACAAATCTCATAACTAAAAATCTCATAAGATGCAACATAATTAGTTTGTTCTTATTAGTTTATGGGCATCGAGCAGGATACATAATGGAGTTTCAGGAATATATCAGTCTTAAGAGAATTGATTTCCATATCACTGCCTTGCTTCCAAGAATGAGTCATTTAGGCTTACAGAAAACATCTGGAAATTAGAACAATTTTGTTTTGCCCTTCCTACTTTTGTAACCTTTGGACACCTTAGAAGTAGGTTTTGACGTTGCTGTGACAATCAGCAAATGTACATTTTTATCATTAAACGTAGAAACTTCAAGGGCTGAGTTTTGCCTTCCTTTGCTGTTTGCTGGAGTCTCTGGAATGCTGTTTGCACTCCCTGGGCCTCAGCTACCTCCTTCTCTAAATTGCAAAGTTACTCTGAGGAGAAATACCCTGAAGGCTTCAAAAGTTGTAGTGACTTTATGAATGTTGACCTACAGTAATAAGTTTGGTTTTTACTGTTCACTGTGATCATTTCAGTGATGATTTTCACTTGAATTTAGACAATTTCATCCTAATGGCGTTACTTGAATTATAATACATTTAATTTTAATTTATCCTACAATTGCATGTTGAAGTGTTATTCTAGATTTGTGTGTGATCACACATCTTGTTTTAATCTTCACTGAAGTGAGACCTGATTTTGCTAAGAACTGGGCAAATCACTCTTCCATCTTTTAAAACCATGTGATTTCCTAGTGACCCATTCATTCCTTTGAGGTTTTCAAAGCATGTTATAAATAAAACTTCTTAAGTTTCTCTCACAGAAGAAGCCTAAAACCTTACCTTTAATAAGAATTTTACTGTCATTAGCCCTTTAATGCAGATTAAAATGTTCACTTTCTTATTACTCATCAAAATGACTAAAGTGAATTATCTTTGACCAGGAATGAGAAGAGAAATTTTCAGGCACCTTGGCAAAACAAGTGTGCGGTATCAACTCCATTTGTGTTTTGCCACTGATCCAGTCTGACTTCATTGTGTGCTTGTTACGTGAGAAGTATTTTTATTGCAATTTTTTTTTTTTGGTCTTTTTTGTCCTCTTCTAGGCAGCAGAAGAGTGGGCTCCAAAAAAAAAAAATAAAGCAACATTGTTTTTAGAACACTGCACCAAAATATAGAAGTGATAGCTGTGCCACTTTTCTAATAGCTGGGCTGAATCACATTCTCTCCCTCTAATGACATGCGTAATTGCTCGAGGTTTTCAGTCCTTCACGGCATTTATTTAGTTTAGTGACTGATGCATTTCCATGGAAACCTGCGGCAGGGAAAAAAAAAAAAAACTAACCCTCTTGGTACAGTGTGGAACTGAAAGGACGTCGTGGGCTTGGAGCCTCAGCTGAGGACTTGTGGAAAAGAAGATTCGTGCTTGTGGTCAGCTGGAGTCGAGGGTTTTTGTTGGGGCTGCTCTGTAAAAAGTAGAGTTTTGTGGAAAAGTTTAGGATACTTGCCAAATCCTGCATTTCTTCAGTGTAGTTAAAAGAGGATGTTTTGCAATGAAGTGTCTGAGATGTTTTTGTTCGTGAGGATGCAGAAACACGGAAAACTCAAATAAGCTGGTTAGAAACTGCTAAAAAGTCAAACTCCAAGGAGGGAGTTCATTTTGAAGGTTATTTCGTGTACCTTTAGTGAAGGCTGACTGGTTTTTGAAGTGGTAATGGCAGAAAAGGAAAGGTTTAGTATAAAGAAAGTAGTGACTTCTGTCACTAAAATGCGCGGAAAATAGAAGTACTTTTAGAAACTTTGCACAGTACTGTTGCTTTTCTCAATATCTGGTACAACCTTAGTATGCACTGCCTAACATACAATATCTCTTTAATGATCTGATTTTTAATGCTTTCTTAGGAAAACTTGATTCTCAGCATTTTCAGTAATTTGTGTTTAAAATTGCAACAGATTTGGCTCCTTTCATCGTAACTATTGGGAATAGTGGTGTGGGTTCTCTCAAACCCGTGGTGAAATGGTAATTTTAAATGTGGTAGTTGGTTCTCTTTGAAAATTCATTAGCCTCTAATGTGACTCTGAAATACCAATACAAAATCAATACAAAGTATAGATGGGTTTTGTATTTTATATTTATTCATTGTATTGCAGTGTCTACATAAAGCAGTCCCTGTCTATTCTGATAAAGCATCACAAACCCAGTGAGTGAAGTCCAGCACTCCCATTAAAAGTAATTTTGCTGTTGTATTTTTTATATTTTAGGGTCATATGTATTTCAAACACAAGAGTGTGGCAAGGCAGAGGTTGTTCCTGTCAAACAGGGAACTGAACACATCTGCAGCTCCCTGTTCCTCTCTCATCTTCCCCTCCCTGGGCCTGTGGAAACTTGGGTACAACATTGCTTAGCAACATTCTGCTCTGAGCTATTTGTCAGCTCTGACTGAAGTTATAATATTAAATTATAAATTATCCTGAGGCCCTTACAGTAAAAGTTACAAAGCAATGCCTGTTGGGTCTTGGTAACGGTCTGTTTTATCCACAGTGAAATTCAGACTCTGAAATCCATATGCACAGTCGAGGCCGAGGAAGAAAAAGATGCTGAGTGAAAACTTTAGCTTTCGGCTTTTGCTTGATTTTTATTGAGGGTTATTTTGTTCTTCATCTCTTAAATGCCTAAAGAATGCCCAGTATCTTTGTATGATGTTAGGGTGGCTGACTTTGGCACAAATTGGGAACAGGGTTAGGAAAAAGCACAGTCTGTACAGGCAGGACAGAGGGAGGAAGTTATTCTTTGAGGCATTTTTCCTTGGATCATAGAATGCCTTGGAAGGGACCTTAAACATCATCCAGTTCCACCCCCTGCCCCAGGCAGGACACTTTCCACTATCCCAGGTTACTCCAGGTCCCATCCAACCTGGCCTTGGACACTTCCAGTTATGGGGCAGCCACAGCTTCTCTGGGCAACCTGTACCAGGGCCTCACCACCTTCCCAGGGAGGAATTTCTTCCCAATATCCCATCTAACCCTACTCTCATCCAGCTGGAAACCATTTCCCCATGTCCTGTCACTCCAGGCCGTTGCCTTCAGTGCCCCTCAGGAAAGAAAAGGAAAAGCAGTGTTTTCTGTGAGGAAAGAGTGACTTCTCCATGTCACAGAATCACAGAATCAGTAAGGTTGGAAAAGACCTTAGAGATCATCGAGTCCAACCTATCACCTATTACCTAACCTAGCCAAACCTGTTACCTAACCTGTTGCCATCCTGCTACCAACACACCATCCTACCTATAACACACTACCCTAATATCTAGGTCATGCCACCAAGTACATCATCCAACCTTTTCTTAAAGACCTCTAGGGACGGTGACTCCACCACCTCCTTGGGCAGCCCATTCCACTGAGAGATCACCCTCTCTGTGAAAAAGTTCCTTCTAATGTCCAGTCTAAATCTCCCCTGACGCAGTTTAAGACTGTGTCCTCTTGTTCTATCACTGGTAGCCAGAGAGAAGAGACCGACACCCAGCTGGCTACACCTCCCTTTCAGGTAGTTGTAGAGAGCGATAAGGTCTCCCCTCAGCCTCCTCTTNTATCCAACCAACTCCTGATCCAGTCCACTGTAAACCCATCCAAACCACAAGCCTCCAGCTTCACCAGGAGTTTGTTATGTGGTTGATTGAACAGAAAATGTTAAAAATGCTGTTCTTTTGTGCCAATTGGGCAGTTCAGGGACCTGTTTGATGGCAGGAAAAGAAGAACTAGGGGTAGTTTGAGTTGCCACCCTGGCAAAAAGAGGTTTGAACCCCCTGCGTGTGTGAGGGGATAAAGAGGGTGAGGTTCTGCAAACTCCTCGTGTATCTCCCGTGCCCAGCAGATGACAGCTCCTTATGTATTCCAAATTCTATCTATTATTGAAGGGAGAGAGTTTGACACATCATTGATCCTGGGGACAACTGGCAGAGCTGGAGGTCGAAGTGAGGTTTCTGCAAGGGAGGAGATTGAGGGGAAACATTTGTATCGGCGTTGATGATAAAAGTCCATAATAACTCTTGTTGAAACCTGCAGTACATGAAAATTAATGATTTTTGAAATTGAGGAGAAGAATGGCTTCTTTGGGCCTGTTGGTTGGGTTTTGTTGCCTTTTTTTTTTTTTAATCTGTGGGGCCTAAAGTAAAACTATGGATAAAAGGAACATTTATTTCACTGAATATGAGAAGTGAAATCCTGCTATTAAGCCAATTTTCACCTGACTCCTGCCCTTTGGTACAGGCCATCCTTTTGGATTACGCTCCTGGAATCAGTGAGAACACTGACATTTGCAGGAAATATTTGCCATATTTGCCAGAGAGATGAAAAATATGAAATAAGGTGTTATGAAAAATATGAAATAAGGTGTTATGATTAAAATCATTTGTCCCACCAATCAGTTGTAAAGGACTGGAACATCTCAGCGCCCGAGCTTTGCAGTTGAACAAACCTTCCTGACCTTCAGGATAAGTAATATTTGCAACAGATGACATTGCCAGCAAGAAACACATCAAAACTTCTCTGTTCTACCTGAACAAGGTGCCTTTATTTATGTGCACAGGAACAATTTGGGTTTGACACCGAGAGCTGGTTTTTTATGGGGCAGATTCCCCCTATTCAGCTCTGGATGTTTTATTCAGTGTTGGAGAATAAGAAGCAAATGTTTCCACAGCTGCTTGCTGTTGGTTCACAACTTCAACTAAAAGAAAAATTGTTTGAGAGCACCTCATCTAATGAGCACTGGGATTTGAAGAAAATAAAATCATCTTCAGGCTGGAAAAGAAGAAAGTGAACCATGAATTAAAGGTTTTCATCAGTTTACCATTTATAGTGCTTTCTTCATATATTTCTTTTTTCTTCATCCTCACTGGATCAAATGAAGCATTGATGTTTATTCTTCAGATTTGCGAAGACACAAAGAAGAAAATTGTAGTTTCCTCTGAATTTTTTGGTGGTACACACCTGCAGATTCCAGTTTAATGAGTTTTAATATTCCTTTATCAGTGTCAGGCTGAGCTTCCATGAATTGCAGATTTCAAAAGGACAGCACAGAGGGGGGATTTTGTTCTGATCCCTTCAAGGCAGTAACTTCTGTTCTTAAAAAAACAATGACCAAACAGAATGAATTAAGAAAATATTTCTTCATCCCATTTTTATGGGTTTTTTGTAAATTTTTTAGAATCTTCATTCCTACTCTTCTTGATTTGGAGGAGGATCCCTGAACCTCATCTTTCTGTGGCTCAAATGACTCCTGAAAAAACTCCTTACCTATCACCATTTTAATGTACCAGATTTAACAGAAAATCCAGTTTGGATGAATCTCCTTTTTTCTGAGGAGGAGAGTAAGTAAAATTGCTTATTGAGACTTCACAGGATGTGGTACGAAGAATATTTTTTATCTTTTAATGTGATTATTTTCTAGAGCAAAGTCCATAGTGTATCTCTCATCATGAAAAATCACTTGTTATACTTGAAAGCAAAATGCACTGAACTAGCAATGAGAGAAATCACTGAAAACCTGAAAGTTCCTCTCACAACCCACAGAGAGGATGGGAATAGGGTGACTCTTCAGGGACAAAAAGCTTCTGCCTTCCTAAATGAGACATTAATTTCCTTAACACATCATTTCACAAGCGCTAGATATTCTATTCTCATTTAAACCAAAGCCTTGCAAAGCTTGATGCTGTGACTTCCTGGTGAAAGTGGGATGAATTTAAGGAAAAAAGTGCAGCCCCCAGATCAGAGCAGCAGCACAGCCCGACTTCACCCGGCGGTGATATTTGGAGAGGCCTTGCTGCTGTTTTCTCTGCAGTATCACACAGAAATTGTGCTGTTACACTCTTATTTCCTTTGTTCACCCTGTGGATCACTCTAAACCCTTCCTAGAGTGCTGGCAAGCCTCTGACAACATGCCCACTGGCAGAGCATCCCCGTGCAGTTTCCTTGGAAACCCGGCGCCCAAATGCCCTGCGAGGAGCCGCGGGGAGAGGAGAAGGGAGGAACACAGTTGCTTTGGGGATTTTTTTTCTCCCCTCCCTTGTTCTTTACTCTTCCAAACAATCTCAAATATGTAAGCAGTCTACTTCAGGCAGCAGTGTCAGTGTGGGAATGAAGCATCCCTACAGTGGTGATGTGTTAATCACTGAAGAAATAGAGCAAGAGTGGCCTTCTCTCTCCGTGTGGATTACAGGGCAAATTTTAGGCCTTGCTTTTCGTGTCAGCGCTTTTTCAGCTTTTCATGTGGTCGGTTATGAGACCAACACAGGGAAGCTGTCCTGGGTCAAGGAAAGCCCTCACCTCTCCTGAGGTGGAAGGGGAAAAGGAGGAAATGTTCTCCACCTAACACCTTCTCAATCCCTTCGCTTTGAAGCCTATAAATTACGCTCTGAACTGCCAGGGCTTGAGCCTGTTGCTTCCTGAAGTGTCTGCAGCAATAAATGATTCTAATAAAGAAACAGCTGGAGCTTTATTATTTGTATTACCACTGTTGCACAGTGCCCACAGCTTATTCCTACTGCAGCTCCAGTGGAAAACGGACCAGGGCAAAAAATGCCATGTTATTTTGTTCCATGACTCTCACCATACCTGGACTCACATTGCTCCTGGGTGGCATATTAAATGATGGGAATAAATCCTCTTAGGTGGTTTTGTTTGGTGCTGTTTTGAGATTGTTGGTTTGCTTTTTGTTTGTTTGTTTGTTTGTTTGTTTGTTTGTTTTCCCCTGGTTTTGTTTTGGATGCAGTACTGTGAGAGCTGTGACTTTTATCCTGACATTTCCTGCCCAGGAATGTTCTGTTGCTCTGACCTAGAGATCAATGAAGGCCTGGAGAGAGGAAGTCTTGTAACCAACTGTAGATATTAGGAAAAAATGCAAGGTTATTTACTCTGGTAAAATACAGTCTTCTCACGAAATCTAGGCATTTCAAGTGATGTATCAGTGTTTCCCTTTCTGTCAGTGTAAAGGAAACTGCCCCATTTTTGCAATTGCTTATGAGTTCTTTGTGTTCTTTTGTCAAGTTAGAGAATGGAATGTTCTTCCTTCTTCAGTATCCAGTTGGTTGTGATGGCAGATTCCTGGTCCTTCCCTCAGCTTTTGGATGTCTGTCCTGAGTGCTGTGTAATAGGACAGCCTGGAATCTGAGTCAGAGGTTGGGGAAAGAGGCTGATTAAAGACCTGACACAGCAACTTACTTACTCTTTTAGCCAGCTGCAACCTGCACTTGTATTTTCAGCTATAATTTCTCTGTATATATTTGCCCTTGTATTTTCAGCTCTAATGTCTCTGTGTTATGTATCTATTTGCATTTATGTCTCCATTCGGGGGCACAATCTGCTCCCCAGCCCTTTCTCCTGCAGTGTGCTCCCAGGCTGTGTTTAAAGCCTGTCACCCTGCCCTGATGTACTCTTCCCCTCTGCAGACACCTCTCACAGTAATTTGTAACATCCTTAAAAGCCGTGACACAGAGATGGTGCTCCCTGAGGGCTCTGTCTGGCTTGGGGAACTAATGAAACCTGTTTGGATGGAGTCAGGCTGTCCTTCAGTGGAAGGTTCCTCAGCCACACAGATGAAAATGTCATGGCCACAAGCTACACCAGAAACTTCTCCGTGTGATTTTTGATGTCTCTTAGTCAAAATTAATGTGATGGCATTGAAGGACCATCTTGTATTTAGGAAAAAAAAACATTGATTTGCATATTTTGGCTATTTTCCCAACCTTTCTGAAATGTGTTGCTGGTTTTTCTTCTTTATTCTTGTATTTTGCCTCAAGATATAAAAGAAGGAAATATTGGGCCTGAAAGGTTTTGCCAGTGAGACTGTGAGCAGAGCTTTAAAATTTGGGTATGATATGATACATCACCTAGAAGTTCTCCTTATTCACTTGATGTGTCTGATATGATAAAAGAGCATCTCCAAAGTCTTTTTTTTTTTTTTAAATGCCTTGAAACCACATTAATTCACTGTAAGGTGATATAAACAAATCCTTTAGCACTTGATTAAGAAACACTGGAGTATTAAAATTTCTCTCTTCTTTGTGCAGAGACACGAACAGATAGAACAAAGAAACTGTTCAGACACTACACAGTTGGATCCTATGACAGCTTTGATGCTTCGAGGTAAGAATTCTTCTTTCTGGTTGCAATCTGTTTACAAAACCTTCCTGGGATTTATATAATTGTTGCTTTTGGTCTGCTTCTGCAGACAAGGAGCACTTCAGTTGTTGTTCCCTCACAAGATCAGCATTTCTATATCTGCTCACTGGCTGAGAAGAAAACCAAAATAAAACTTTCTCATTTGTTGCCCTAAACGAGGTATTTACAACCTGAAGATGCCAAAGTGAGGAATTTAGAAGTGAGATTATTTATTTGCAGTTTCTGCTGAGCATTCGTGGTTTTAAAGCAGGTTCTTCTCCCACATTAATGTACCTTGGACATGGAGCCGGCTTGTGGTGGAAAAGACGATCTTTAAAACACAGAAACTCAAGTTTCTTCTTGTTGTTGTTTTTAAGAAAACCACCTTTATTGTAAGAAATGTGCAAGTCAGTGGTGGCAGAGTTTCATGCAGCACAATATTTAAGGGGAAAAAAAAAAGAAAATGTGGTAACTGTTGGTTTTATTATGTGATCTTAGTCCTTGCTCTGAGGCTCAGGTGTAGTTTCTGTGTCAGTTGAACCATTTGAGGGAGGATGGGGGTCAGACCTGCTGAAGTGGTTTGGATACCCAACGTGTCCTTCTGTGTTCCTGAAAATACTTCACAAACGCATAAATCGGCCATCCCTTGAGTTGTGATTTGATTGAGTATCCCCAAGGTTGGCTGAAGGGGCAAAGCTTGGTGAAATGATGGGAGGGAAGTTCCCAGGGCTTTGCAGTGTTGAACACAATGTGATTGACTGGGGAGTCTAATAATCTAAATCTAATTGGTCTAATCTAATAATTACCTGATTCAGGACTGACAAGGAAAGTTTATCAGAAAAAAAAAAGAAAAGAAGAGGTTTTGTGCAGCCTTATAATTGATAAATTATGTATGAAATGTGTCTGCAATTGTTCCACATTCTGGCATTGATATCTATTAATTGTGTGAGCAGTGAGGGAAAGCAGCAGAGTTCTCCCTGCACAGTCTGAGGAAAACAAGGCCCTGAAGAAAACTCATCTGAATCCAAACCCCAGTGAGTCCGTTTTGAAGGGTAACAATGGAAATCGAGAGGGAAAGGCAGGAGAGGGTGGAATTAATGGGAAACTCCAATAAATACAGTGGAAAGGTAGACTTGCTTAGCCCACTTTCAAACCCTAAACTTCCTTTTTCATCCTTTTAGAAGCATGGCATAGAGTGAAATGCTGCTGATGCTTTTTTATTACACACAAAAAAAAGAGAGATTTAGGACTCTGTGTCCTAAAACTGCAACAGAACATAAAGTTGGGCCCCACATACTTGGCTGAGGCTGCAAATCAGCTTTTTGTGCAGTTAAATGGTGATTTTCCTGGTGCTTATGTATTGCTGCTGAGGAAAAAGGAATGTGCATTTAAGAATCTGGCTGGAGATTAGTGTGTCTTGTTAGGATGTAGAGATTTAACTCCTCACATGGGATTCTCCAAGGAAGGGAATTATTAAAAGAGGCAAACAAGGTGTGAAAGTAACAGCACTGCTTGAATTTCCACATTTGTAGTACTTTGATTATTTTCTCTGTTATCATTTCCTATCAAAAGAGGGGGAGAATACAGTAAAGCAGATTTAATGCTGCCAGCTGAGGTTTAATAAACATTTGTCAGGAGGCAATTGTGCTTCCGAGCTAAGAACAGCTCTGAATCCCAAGTATTCACAAAGCTGATCCAGTTCCTTTCTGGAGCTGCTGTGGGGGAGTGAGGGGAAGTTCCTGCTCCCTTCTCTCTTCCCTTCTCCTTCCCAAAGGGCAAAAACTGCTGAGTGGAAACGCTCTGTTCAGAAATCTGTATTAATGGGCTTATTCACATGCGGGGAAATACATTGTACGTGGCATTTTTCATCTTTAGGAAAATGTGCAGCTTGAGTAATGGAGGTTCATTAAATCCTATTCCAGCTTTGCATATGGGAGCAGTTATCCATACATTAACTTCAGGAAAATGGGGAAGATTCTTACTAAGATGGAGAAAGGCAGTGAGACCTGCTTGCCAGTGCAAATAGTTATTAAATATCACACAAATATCATATTTTTAAGCACCAGACCTTGTGTGTTAAATGCTTTAAATGCTGATGGCATTTATGTGGGCAGGACAACCACGGGACGTTGATTTTGAGAGCTGGGCTGAGAGCAAATCCCATTGAAATTGTGAGGAAAAATCTTTTCCTTGGGTCTGTCTTATCTGTGCTGGATGCAGTGTTGTGGCCACCAAAGTATTAAAGATACTCTTCAAGGCTGGTTAAAGTTCATGGCTGCCTTTAATTCAAAGAAAGTTATTTGTAGGCCTTAAATCAGTTGGCCTTAAATTTGTAGGCCTTAAAGCCTCATCAAGGCTGGATTCCAGTTTCAAAAGAGAAAATACTGCTGAAGCATCAGAGAAGACAAAATTAAGTTATCAAATTCAAATAGGGGGATTTAATTAGTTGTTTCATTTCAATTGCAAAATGCTCTCACCTTTAAAAAGTGATGTGACTGATAAGACAGTGATAACTCAGTTTTATACTCTGGGGACATACATCATATGAACCATTTTGGCACTGTGTAAAAATGTTCAGCTTGCTTTGGTGGAAAACATGATCCAGTTGCCTTCCTGAATTTGGAAACTTCAGAGCACAGCAGTGGAAACTTTTCCTGCTGCATTAATTGCATCATCTCCCTCCCACCGGAACAGAGAAATAGCAGAAGTCAATAGCAGGACTGAATGCCAGCTTCGATACAATCATCAAGTGTGCCCATAAATTTAAGGTTTCCTGCCTGTTCTGTGTCTTCTCTTCACAGAGTTATTGAATTTCACATGTGGGTTTTTCTCTCACCCCTTTAACTGCTCTTAATCTCCGCATGGGAGAAGTTTTCTTGGTGCCTTTTCTGGCCGCCCCGTGGCTCGGGCAGCATTAAGGAGCTCACAGGAGAGGATGTAATAACAAATAACCTTTTTCGAAGGCTTGTCGCCACAAAGTTAATGACAGGGTCAAATTGATTTGCCTTATGGTTTTTGTTCTGGTTATTTTTTCTGGGTGAAGAAAAAGAGGAATATTGGAGCCTGGGAGGTACGTGTAAGAAAGCCTAATTAAAAGCTTAATTCATTAACCCTGATGTCCCTACTCGGAGTCAGGTGGCAGCATCCGTGTCCCGTGAGTGTGGGAGCTGACAGAAGCAACTCTTCAAAAGCCAATTTACATACAAACACCTCATAAAAAAGCGAGAGATTCTTCTCAGATGTTGTTTCCCAGCAATTCTCTGCTGCTCTTGTCATCTGCACTGTCGGGTAGAGCAACATGAGCTTTAATCCTGAGCAGCTCACAGAGACTCTTTGGCACAGCTGCCCCTGCAATTCAGCATCTTGTGGAGAGGCTTTTTATTTTTAATGTTTCTTGACCCTTAGAATGTGCCTGTTGAATTCTGGTCATTCCAAGGGATGAGGAATATAAGACAGACAGAGGGCAGAGTGATGCCATGGCTGTGGGGGGGTGGATTTGGCATCTGGCTTGGCAGGAATCCACCAAATCCTGGCGAGTGGATCTTCACAAGAATTGAGGGAATGTGTAAGAGCTATTGTTATATGTCCTGCCTCCCACATTTTCAGGTGGGTTCTCCCTTGGCCTGCAGAGCAGGGAGAGGCACTGAGAGAAGTGTCATTAAAAAGGGAATAAAATGATCTTCGTGTATTAGGGTTAGAGCCAGATAATCTGGGGTTGGAACTCCACGATCTTCAAGGTCCCTTCCAGCCCAATCCACTCTGTGATTCTCTGAGCTCATATTTTAATATTTTTTTTCTTTTGGCTGGCACCATTTCCGCTCTACTAATGTTTCCTGGGAATTTTTCCTCTTGCAGGAACTGGAGTAAAGGTACTGAAATGGTGCTGTTCCCTCTTAACAATAAATCCACAATTTCTCTCCCTTTATTCTGGGATTGACACATTGACAATAAATTGAAAGTGAATTTACAGTTGTTCTCTACCTGCAGGCATATATTTTAAACATAGTTCTTGGTTTCCTCTGGTGGAAAGAAGTAAAACCAGCAATATTTTAACTTATTTTTTACCTATATATATATATATAGCTCAGTTTTGGCCTAGAAGGTGGTAGCAAAAATACCTGACTACTTGGAATGAAATAGATGTTGTAGGGATGTGGTTACACCTGAATCCTCCCTGAGATTTCAGTGAGATTTTAGTGATTTAACATCTCTGCATGTGTGACACTCTCAGTCCTTTTAGGCACAGAGAACAGTCAGCATCAGCCAAGCTGGAGAAACCAAGCATGAAGAATGTTTTGTGTGTGTGCTACATCTAAAGTTGCCCTGTTGGACTTGCCTCTTGTCTGCTCTGAATTAATGAATTAACTATAATAGTGGGATAGCTCTGAACTGCACCAGGTTAGTTAGAAACAGGAGACACGTAATTTGATGCAAGGGCAGGACAGAAGAAACCAGGTGAATCAAATGCTTGGTTTTTTAGGGGGAAAAGAAGAATGCTCAGGTGTGTGGCAATCCATGATTTCCATTGCTGTGTCCCAGCCTCCACTGGGATGACTGAGCTTCCTCTGGGGGACTTTTCATTCCCTGTCCCACGGCACCTTTGGCTGCTGCGCTGTCACCGCATCACCAGATGAGCAAAGCCACCAGATGGTGCCTGTGGCTGTGAGTGATGCAGTTGGAAGCTCTGGCAGGCCAAGAGAGGAACAAATAACTGCTGGGCTCACACTCTGGGCCTCCCTCCAGCAGGAGCAATGATTTAAACCACTCTTCTTTTTCTCTTTTTTTTTTTTTAATCCACTTTTTCCAGCCAGATTTTCACAAATATTTGTTGCATTTGAAGAGTTGAAACACTCTGCTCCTCTGTAAAATGTCGAGTTTTGAGTGAAATCTGACAAGCTGAAATGAATGAACAGTCAGGTTTATTCAGACTTCCTGTGGTTACACCTGGATTTAGTTTCCATGCAGTGCAGGACAGGGATAATTCCTCCTGCTCATCACAGCAAACAGGGCATGTTGGAAAACCTGAGGGATCCCTTAAAATTGAATTTGAAACTCACCAATTTCTTTCCCCTGTTTCGTAGTTTCTTTGTGTTTAGACTCTCTGAAGGGCTGACTGAGCAAATCAAGTTACGACACCAAGATGTACAGTGAGTTTAATAATTGTTTTAGAGACCTGCTGTGTCAAACTGCTGCCTTAAAGGACTTGTAACACATTTTAAAAGTGTCAATAAAACACTTTCTGTTGCTATTTTTTGATCTCAAAGCGTGACTGAAGTGTATGAGAGAAACACAAGTGAAGGGATCCTGAGGGAGGTGGATATAAACCCCCCTGTATGGAACGTGCACATGATGATGGTGGTGACAAAACTGTGTCTAAATAATTTATATGTTCAGGTGATTAGGGAGGAAATCCCCATTTCTGTGGAAGTGCAGCTGGTTTGGGGTAGAAAAACCCAAACCTAAACAGCAAGGTGGATAAATGTCCCAGTTATCTAAACATATGTAAGTGTTTGTGCAGCCTGTTTGCTCAGGGCTTATGGTGTGAGCAGTGAATATTAATACTTCCATAGTGCAGGCTCAGATTGCTCAAATGCTGGATAATTACAACTGAAAATTGCTGCTCACTCTCAGGTATAAGTGGGGTGTGCTGCAGCCAAAATATCAATGGGATGGATGGAACATCTGGATGAAATGGTTTGAAGGACTCTGTGCTATAAAAGTCTCATGTTCTGTGCTAGAAGGACACCTGCCTGCATATTGTGGTTTTACTGTGTCATGTGTGTGGCTTGAATTGACTGCTCATTTGTAAAACACAAAAGAAATCAATTAACACAGAGGAATGAAGCTTTTCTTTCTAAAGCTCATTTGGCCACTCTCCTCACCCCCTTATGCTTTTTTTCTTTCCTCCCTCCCAGTGCAGGTGTGAAAGAATAATAACATTTCTTTTTAAAAACCCTATAATGCTCATTTTGTTGTGTGTCCATATATTCATATGTGGATATCAATATATCCATACATATGGGTGCTTATGTATCCCATATATTGTGCATATATTTCTATTTATTTTGTGTGGTGAACTTAGCATTGACTTTTTTCCCCCTCCATATCCTATCCTGAGATTCCTATAAAATCAGGCTTTCACTGGATTTCTGTTTGCAGGAAGTTGTTTGACTTTCTGCTTTGCTGGATCAGTATTGTACTTTAGTTGTCACAGTTTCAACAACTTAAGGTGAGAACAGGAGGAAAAAACCCGAAAGTGCTACTGGCCAAACCACTTGACCCAAAAAGTATTGCTTTAAATTAGCTGCTCTCTTGAGTTTGATACCTCAGTCAGAAACTTGATTTTTCACCCAGGGTCTCAACTATCCAAAATCCAATAAAGACAGCTTGATTATTTTTTTTTAAAGTGTGAATGAAACACCTTTTTAGGTGGAAGAAGTTCTGTGTCCAGGCAGGTTTCACTGTATTGTGTCATTGCCTCACTATGGAGCAGAGACCTGAGCAATATAACACAGTAACTGGGGAATTTCTGAACATCTTGTAAGGCAGAATATCTAAACATCTTTTAAAGCACACTCCAGTTTGACATATCCCTCTTTCATCAACAAATTTCAAAGCAAAATCTGCAGCCTTGCTGTTCTGGTGATCAAAGAGCTCTACGTGGTGTTTACTGAAGGAACACGAACTGCTACAGGAGACTGGGAAGACAAATATATGGACATGGGAAGGCTGGAGGGGCAGTGCTGAAACACCCTTTCTTATTTTCCTGTTCCTTTACTTGGCCAAAATAGTTCAAGGATGGGCAATGGTGATCTTTTATTATTTCTCTGGGTTTTTTGCTTGAGGGCCTTTAAGGCACTGAGGCACAACCAACAGTTGGCTGCACTTCCATATGCAGCCCTGACTTTTTATTTGCCTTATATGCCTGAAATTCAGATTGATTAGCTGCACAGAGCGTTTGACATAATGGTGTTTAAGAAGAGACTGGATGTGGCACTGAGAGCCATGGTCTGGTTGACAAGGTGGTTTCAGGTCAAAGGTCTGACTTGATGATCTCAGAGGTCTTTTGCAACCCAGTTGATTCTGTGAAAATGTGTATCTGGATTTTTACTGAATGTCTCCTCTAAGGGTGTATTTTGCTCACAGAAAGCATTGCTGGATGGTGGGAATGAAAAATGAAAAGGATCAGAAGTAAACACGCAGTCTGAAAAATGCTAAAATATATTTGACCAAAATAGCTGGAAATTACTATTGGTTATTTAAGATGTTTTCATGAGAAACTGCAAATAGGTTCTAGCAGAAGCTGTAGCACTGGGTGGTGAATTATTTCATATTTCCTGTGCACAACCAGGACCAACAGCCACTGGTGTAGAGATAAAACCCCTTGGAAAAGTGGTTGATGCTGTGCACGTTGCACAAGAGCTCTGGAAGCTCTTCTGTGAGACCTACAGATGGATGAGCAATGCCTGGGAAACTTGAGCAATCACATACAGAGTCTTCATTAATCTTTAAGGCCTTAATTACTAGGATTAGCCAATTTTCCTGAAGTCATTAGAGTAGATGAGTATAAATAGTAAGGTTGACCCCTTCAAGCAATAAGAGCAAATGTTTTTTTACAACGGGATTTGCTGTGGACATCATTTCCAGTTTGTGTGGTTGCAGGAAAGGTAACTTCCAAAAAAGAGGGAGAATGTTTCTCATGTGCCTTTGAAGTGGTTTGATGGCCAGAACAGGCACAAAGAGCTTCTCCTCTCAGGTTTCCCAAGTGCCCTTCCATGGCTTTGACCGTGACCTCCCAGAGGTGGCTGACTTAGCCTGAAAGGAGTTAACCTGGCTGCATCCACACGTTGCATATGAATTTATGGAATGCTTTGAATATTGTTTTATCACACCTGGCACAGCCTTTGATTGTGAGGTGCAGCTGGTGGTGAGTTCAGCAGATCTTTCAAAAAGATTGCTGAGGGGGGCATATGGAAAAGAGCTAATGAGGAGGTTCAGATTTACTTGGCCAAGGGAAAGGAGTGAACTTGGATGGAGTAATTCTCACTGGAGGGTGGAGCAGGCCAAGTGACTGCAGGGGTTGTGTGGTACCCCTTTAGTTGTAGCTTCTGCCTTAGAAGGCTGTAGATACAAAGATTACACTTAGATTGCATTTCTAGGGGATGCACGATGGCAGAGGATCGGGAAAATAATTCCTCTTTCAGTCCATTTCTTCTCTGCCTTGGGGAGAGGTTGACAGTATCCCAGATAGGCACTTTTGTTTCCAGATAATGATGATAATTTTCAGTGGAGCGTGCTCTACGTGCTGTTTTTCAGATTGAAATCAGCAATAACGCACTTGATACAAACTTGCCTAAACACATCCTGTAGTCCTGAGAGTTTCCATCTCTGTAATTTAGTGTTTTAACTTGGGGAATAAGCCATGCTTTAAGACAGGGTGTAGTGATTCCAGATGAGAAAAGGCAGCTGGGTTTCATGGGTTTGCCTCCATCAGGAACCTGTGCATTAACCTTTATTTTCTTCACGCAGCTCTTTAGGAAGGATTTGACATTTCTACTTCCTTCCTCAAGTATTATCCTAATGGGCTGTTAGCAAAGTAGAAATTCTTGCTGGTTTAAAAAGCCCACACAAATGATTGTTCTGTTGAACATAAAAGTGATGGGTTCAAAATTCACCTGTATTTCCCTTTCTTCATTTGTAAGGCTGTAAACTTACGGAAATTACAACAGCTCTGCCCAGCTCTACATGAACCGATGAACGAGTGTCGTTTCTAATATTTACTGTTTGAATGAAGCAAGGATTTAGATTGCCTGGGGTTTTTGGCCTCAGGTTTTTATGGTTGTGTTTCCTGCAGAAACACTCCGCTCTTCATAAGAAGTCCTTTGCATTTAACTTTATGTGCAATGAATCTTGGTCTCACACAGCCCAAAGTCAGAGCAGTGCACGCCCTATTTAAGCAATGAGCTATTGATTTTAAAATTACTCATTTTATTACCATAACATGGGACTGGTCATATCCTGAGAACTCGTCTCTGAAATGGAGGTTGTTTAATTTCATTTGAGACGGGATAGAAATGGACTTCGGGGATTTTGCCTATTGAAATTTGCCTTATCCCAGCTAAAAGGGGCTGCTCAGCCTCATGCGGTGGGAGCACTGGAAGCATCTGTGGAGCATTGCCTCTGCCTTTTGCTTGAGCTGAGGGCTCAGAACAGGCTTGTGATGTAATGTCACCTTCATTTGTCACTGGGAGCTCTACCCTGTATGAATTCTGCTGCTAAGGATTTACAACACCTTCAGGATCAAAGAACTGCTGCCAAGAAGGCTCATGGTGAGAAGTTCTGACCTACTTTCCCATTTGGCACCACTTTGGCTGCCAAGACCAGGGAGACTCTGAGCAGACCTTCAGTGAAGGGACCCCCCCCTGCCCCTGAGACAAGAAAACCCTGTCGTGGCGAAGCAAACAAAAAAAGCACATTGCCAACAGCTAGAGGTTAAACTTTCCCCCCCTTCTGCCCACTCACTCCTCTGGGGAATTCAGAGTGAGTGTTCTGGGAGAAGGGCTGTGGAGGTTGCAGGTTCAGTTCTTTTTTGTGTACCTGTTTGTTTTCCGTCCTTTTCCTGCCATCACTTCTTCACTCTGCAGGACTGGGGAGGGGGGAGGGAGGTGGAGAATCAGTTTGCTTTCTGTGATTGCTCTAATAAGCCTGAGCTGCTCATGCCATAAGATTATTGCCAGTCCCCTTCTCCCAGTATGTAAATAAGGAGAAATGGCCGCGCATCCCATTTTTTTAAACCTACATTTTTGCTTTCCAGGCTGTGCTGTTGTTTTCTCTCTGTAGCACATGACAGAAACTGTGTATTAGTAAGCTGTGTTTGTCAAAAAACAGAGGTCAGTTTGTGTGTTTTCTTCCCCAGGATCATGTTGTGACTCTCCTTCCCTTCCCTCTTCCCTCCTCTGCGCGTGTAAAATCCAAAACTTGGTAGAATTTTGGCAGTTCAGTATTCCCACTTTCAGTACTTCAATGGAAGAATAAAACTGGGTAGTTCATCCAATCAGTGTGCTGTACATGAGGCAGAAATCATATGTTCTTTTTATACCTTTAATCCTGTACATGAAGATGAATAGAGCATGGCTTGAAAATGCCCATTTTTGTCACTAAGGTGCGCTTTGTTTAGGCGTGGCTGCCTGATGTTGATCAAGTTCAGTGAAGGGAAGTTCTCAGAGCACTTGAGTTTTGGAACACCAGCCTCCAGCTTTTTAAGGAATTGGGTTTTGTCACCAAAGATGAAAGAATCAGAGCAAGGTCTGAGCTCATGGGTTTCTGAATTCGGGGATGAATGGACTGAGAGGAGAGTGGGACTTGGGCAGAGGACAAGGAGGGTGCTTTTGCTTTGGTTCTTTGCACCAAACTCCTGCTGCGCTGAGGTTCTCAGAAGTTGCCTCCTGGTCTCTTGTTGTGTTCACTGCTCGAGGGGGTAGATTCTCTGTGGGACCAGGGGTAACAGAAGTTGGCTGGTAACAAAATTGAAAAAAAAGAACTTGCTCATTTGCTCATGCTTCTTTCTGTGGGTAAAGTGCTGACAATTCCTGCACTTAACCCCTGCCACTGCCTTTTGTTGCAACTCCTGCTGTGCAATGATTTTGGACCTGAGAGAGCATTCCAATTTTTTTTTTTCCTTCTTTGAGCTTAGTTTTAGCACCCACATGTTTAATGAAAGGTACTAAACAACTTAAGGCTCTTACAGATTGCTCCCTTTATCTGAAAGTTCCTATTTTAATGTGTATTTTATGCCTTTTCTACACCTACAATCCCCTTTTATCTTAGCCAATGACAGCGAGATTCCTCAGGCTGCTTTCTCTTTAAGGGAGCGCTGCTTACATAAATAACCCTTTCCACCATCTCCTCGTTTTATAATATTAATTGTTTTTCGGGAGACAGGAAATATTCCTTAGAAATGTGCTTGCCTGCTTGTGCATGCCTCGTTACTATTTCAATTATGCAGATTCTCGGTGCTGTGGAAATTTGTGCTTGATGACGCCAGGGCAGCTGCACGTTGGTAGCATTGTAGGCTGTCAGATGATCATGTGGGATTCTTGCAGCATGCAACATTCAATAGGATTGAAAAAGGGCTTTTGATGCAAGGCATAGCTTTCAGAATATCTTTGTGCCTTTTTTAGTTAGCTAATAGGAAAAAAAAATCATAATTTTCTTCTCTTTAAATTTAAAATGCTGCCTCATTTTTCTTCTGGTTGGTTTCATTTTGGCTTCACTAGAAGATGCATCTGGTACATCCACGATTGAGGAGTTTATTAATGATACTGTCGTTCAGTTCACTTACTTTTTTTCCTTTTGGAGTCCTAGCTAGCCCACAGATTACATGATCACATGTTCATCCAGTCATTCATATAGCACACAAACCACCATGCATGATTTCTTCTCCTTTCTTTTTCCTCTCTGCCTCTTTCATGCCTTTTAAGTTGCTTTGTCATGTTCTCTTTTACCATCACGCTCGGTCTTTGTCTTCCCCTCGCCGCTGTTTGTTCTCTATTTTCCCATGCTTGGTTACTGCAATATTATTTGATTAACGGGCTGTGATGATGATGAACCTGCACACTGGAGGAGCAGCTACCACGGTGGTGATGAAGGGATGTAATAATGGTCGCTATCCTCGGAATTCTCTCTACAGTGACTGCATCATAGAAGAAAAGGCAGTGGTCCTGCAGAAAAAAGACAATGAAGGATTTGGATTTGTGCTCAGAGGGGCAAAAGGTACGTGCTTCTGTCTGTGTGTGTGTGTGTGTGATGTGCAGTGGCATGAAGAAATTTATACATCTCGGAATATAAGCAGGAATTATTCTTGGTGCACTTGGTTGCTAGACAACAGGATTCTCTGTGTGCTGTACTACTCCCATGGATTTTGGTGCCTTCTCCCTGAAGCAGGTTGCATTTTTTTGCAGAGAAGAAGCACTGGATGATCGTTTTTTGGGGGAGAAAGTTTTGTCTGTATAGTGCTGCTCTGTGTGAGATTTACCACGAATGTGTTTTGTTATGCAGTTCACCTGACTGTGGGGAACCTGCTTTCCTTGTAAATCCTGCTTCTTTATTGCAAATGTCAGTCTGTTTGAATAGGTCTGTGCATAGGAATAGGCAAGAGGGGGATGCTTTCTTTAAAATAGGTGTGGATCTTCTGCAAGGTGACATTGGTGCAGTTTTAGTATGAAAACATGATCTTTTTTTGGTGTCTTCAGAAGCTGCACGTATGTTGCATGGCCTGGAGTGTGCTCATATTCAAAGCTGTTCACATGTTCAACTGCATGGTACTTCTCTGCAGCCCAAAATCTATACCAATGGCATCCTTCAGAGTTAAAAAAGGCATTCTATTTAATGCTCTGCTTTTTAACTTTCAGTGCAGTTTGCTCCTTTTGTCTTTAAAAAAGACAGATACGATGGTATGTCCCATCTCTTGCTCCCCCCCGTTTTACATGGGCTCTCCCTTGCCTTGCTCGAGCATGAAAATTATTCCATGTCTTCATTCCTGGGACATGGCTTTTGCTCTCCCTCTTCCCCACCCCTCAACCAGGGCCACCACAGATTTTTCAGGGCTGGAAAAGCTTTTCTAGCTTTAGCTGAATGATTTTTTTGGAGATGCAGCAGAGGAGGCAGGGGCACTGCCTTTTTGCTGAGCACTGGGGTGAGTTACCAGTGCTCTGAGCAGAGGTTGTTCCCTCCCTGTAATCCCAACAGTTCTCCCCAGATTTTCTCTGTGTAACATTAGGGCAGCTCAGGTGAGAGACCCAAGGACTTTGCTGCTCCTTTGTGTACGTGACACAGGGGGAGGGAAGGTTCTTCCAGGGCCTCCTTTCCCAGAAAAGTGATTTATTTTGGTCTCCTTTTCGTTGCACACATCTGAATTTAGGATTAAACACTCTCTTTGATCTTTCCCATCCTCTCCCACCCGCCCTCCCACCCCAGTCTGGCCACAAGCTCCCCTTTGGCTCCAGTTCATACAATCCATTTGCAGTTGGGTGTTGCCAGAGTTGCAAGCCAGGCACACAAAAGGGGGACTTGAACTAATCCTGAATATCCTGGAATGCTCAGAACTGCCTGGTTTGTGTCACCAAAGCAGCATGTCTTCTTCTCTCTGAATGGAAGATTGCAGCATCCTGATCTCCCCGGAGATCCTCTCACTTTTAGCACCCACCATTTTTTAACCCTCAATTTGAATGGCCAATTAGAGGCCTGTAGTCAAGTGGTATTTGCAAGCACTCCATAACTTTCTTTTTTTTGATGTGGTGTTTATTTTTAAAGCTGACACACCAATTGAAGAATTCACTCCAACTCCAGCCTTTCCTGCTTTGCAGTACTTGGAATCTGTGGATGAAGGGGGAGTAGCATGGCAAGCTGGCCTGAGAACTGGAGACTTTTTGATCGAGGTAGGACATCCTGAAATTCCATCCTCAGGGCTCTGTTGGGGAAAGAGGGATGTTCCCACTTTGGAAAAGGTGTGGGGATGCTCCTGAGCAGCAAGTTCAGTGGCCTGACACCAGCAATGTGCTTCACTTGATCTATTTAAAAACTTCACGCAGCATTTTAGGAAAGCAGTTCCAGGGAACAATGGGCAGCTTGGTTGGGAATTTCTTTTGGTTGGGAATTTCTTTTGGTTGGGAGGTTTTAGTCTTCTTTGAATGGCTGAAATTCAGATCCATTTCAATGCTTACTGCAGTTCTGTGTTCTTCAAAATGTTTTTCGAGGGCAACCCAAAATTGATGAGTTTTTATACAGCTATTTCTGCAATCAGAAATATCTGTGGTCTGGTGCTGTTCAGTAACCATGGAGAATAAAGCAAATTACTTTGGCTTGAAATTGAATTTTTCCAACCGCGCTCTGTAAATACAAAAATGAAGCAATGGATGTTATTGCAGCATAAATTACTTTATGAAAAGGGTTTGTTTAAATACTCTCCTCATTCACACCAAAAATACCCTCATGGTTGATATTTTGGTGGGGTTTTGGTTGCGGCTTTAGGTCCTGGTTAAATGGTTGGTTCTCCCTTGGAGTGTTACTGGGAAGTTTGCAGCAAAATCGTGATTTGGGGTTTTCTTCCTCTTCCCCTTCTCCCCAACCCTGACCAACAAAGGGATGCTGTGATTCTGTGAGACTTGATATGGAAAATAGTTCTTTTGGGATGGATGGACCAAGTCTTTGATTTAGTTGGCTTTTATGTTTCCTTCTTCCATCACACACACGTCGGTATTGGGAAAGTATTTGCTGGTGCTACATTTATTTCTGCAGAGCTGGTCTTGCCATTTGGGAGAGGATATGTAATATGCAGCTTGGGTTTTTTTGTGTGTGTGTGTGCATTGAACTCCCCTGGTGATTGAATTTAAATAGTTGCACCACTTCTTCACATTAGAGCAGTGAAAGAACAGGCTCCTAAAGTAAATAAATGTGCTTTTTTGTGTCTGTCTTCAAAACAACTGTTTTCTAAGATCTCTGAAGTCTGGGTAACTGATCCTGCACAAAGCTCTACTGGTTCTTTGGCAGATGAGAGAAGAATGATAATTAATTGTCTAGACAATTGACTCCCAGCCTTGGCTTAGGAGAGCAGTTAAACATGCACATCCATTGCTGAATCAGGACGTTAATCCATACCCCAGCATCTTTGTCATTAATTCCAAAAGGAGCCATTATGACATGCAAATCAAATCCATTTCTGTGTAATTTATGCTCGTCGTGGTTACTCTGTCCTGAATTTTGCTGCTTAATTAAGAGGATATGAGAATCCTGAGAAAATGGCAACTTTGCTGCCGCACAAGACTTTTATTTTATGCTGGAGAAAGGCAGGATTTTTTCCGTATTTCATGAGCAACGTGCTGGGTACTGGCAGGGAGAGAAAGCCATCTTTGGAGATCTTTGCAGTGAGGCAAAGGCTGTTATTGCTGAAACATAGGTCACTGGTCCACCTGCATTTCTAGGAATGCCGAATTCCTTTATTTCTTGTGTTGAACCGAGAAGATTTAAATTCCTTTTAAACCATCCCTGGTGCAGTTGGCCTCTCTGGTTGCCGTAGGATTTCTCCCACAGCTCCAAAGTTTATGCTGCTGTGTGTAATTGCCACCCTAACCCTTTGTAAGCAATATCATGCATTTATCATAAATGTCACATGAATAATAAAAGAGTTAATGGGCAACTAGGATCCTAATTAGTGCCATTTATAACACTTTTATTCCTTCAGGGAAGGGAGAGGGAAAAACGTGAGGGAGAGCAGATGTTTGGGTCGTGCCTGAGGAGGTTTGGTGGCTTGGGGTCATGGAGAGAAGTGGAGCTGCACCCTGGAAAGACAGGTTTTACAGGGAGATAGATTCTTTTTTTTTTGGAAGCAGGAGAGATGCTGAGGGTAGGAGGAGACAGGGCAGGATTTCTTCGTGTGTAGTTACGAGCTTGAATCATCCGAGGGGGGTGAAACTTGAGTATCAGCTGGGAGGGATTGTAAGAATTCAGTGTCTGAGCTGATCCATGTGGAGCAGAGCAAACAAGAGATCTACCCAAAAAATGAAGGAAAAGATGAATGGGGTAGGCCTTAGCTGGATCAGGGCTGTCATGAAACCATGTGAGTGAGTTTTTATCAGGTTTGGACATGAGACTTCAGGGATTCATGCTTTGCTTGCTTTAGGAGACAGTGTTCCCAGGCCCTTCATGGCCATTTCTGGCAGACTGTGGTTCTTCTCTTTGCTCTAAACCCAGTCATGGGGGAGTTGGGGATAAAAATTGGGAAGATAAATGTAAATAAATTTACTGGAAAAGTGCGTGAGTAGTTTTAGAGCTGAAAGAGGGAGGGAGACACAGTTGTCCTTGGATGTGGATTTTCATAAGTGGATACCAATTCATGTAATTTTTTTTCCTTAGCTTTGATAATCACAAAAGGAGGGTGGTTGTGATTTAGGTGTTATAACCCTATTTGTTGTTTTTCACTCTTTTAGTTGATGTTTTTTTGAATCTTGATACCTGCCTGATTAAAATGACACATCAAACTAAAGCAACATATCAGGCCGAGTGCCATCCAACCCAAAACTGCAGTTTCATTTAGAAAGGTATTAAAAAAATCAACAACCATCATTAATTCCAAGTCCTTGGAAGTTCTTGAAGTTGTGGTTGGGTTTTCTTTGGATGCTGTGATGACACACACAGGTCTGACCCTCTTTGAATAAAGAACTGGGTTAAACTGGAGGAACTATTTTAGCTCAATAATAGTTTGGGGGGGGGAGGTTATTGTGCCAGGATGAAGTGTGGGGATTTTTCATGTGCCACAGAGCATTTCTCATCCAAACAATAATGTTATAATATCAATACTCAGAAAGCAAAGTTAATTCTGTGATATTTTACCAGGATAACGCGTTTGTTCTCTAAATGAGGCATTGCAGTTTGCATTATTGTGCCATAAACCCTCTTATTTTTCCAGATAAATTGAAATGTTATTGCCTTTGGAATAGCACGGCTGCTTATTTACATTCCTGTTAAAATGTAAACCAGATAGAACAGTTGACTTATTCATTTGAAAAATAAAAAGGCAAAACTCAAGGTTTAATTTCAGGAGCAAAACTAGAGGTGGTAAGAATAAATGTCATCATTTTGCTGCAGAGCTCTTCACTTGGTACTTGGAGTAAAACATGCAAAGTGTTCTGGAGTCTAATTGCCTGTATTTCCTTATCCTCAAGAGCTCATACAATTTACTGGTACAAACTTTTCTTTAACTAATGATAGGTGGAAAATAGACATTTTATTGCAGACAGCATTATTTTATCAGAGTATTAAAGATATCTGTCCTCTGTATTTAAGATGGAGCAATAAGTACTGAGGGAGACATTTAAAATATCTGGAATATTTTAACGCTATAAACACACACAAGTAACTTTAATATTTAATATTTAGCAATAGGTTCTAGTTTGGGTTTTTCCCAGCCCTTTGTACAACCACCAGAGCTGATCTGGAAATCAAACTTTCAACTTTATTGGTGTGACTTAGGCCATAGTAAATATGAATATTTTTGGCAAGTGTAGCAGTGTTATGCCTCCCATTGGTGTTCAGTGACTGGGTGAATTCATGGTTTTACAAAGCCATCTGCTGCTGATTTAAATCCTTTTAGCAGCAGAGAAACCTTCCCATCCTTGATAATCTTCATTAATTACCCCGTGGCTGAGTTTTCTCTTATTTCTAGTGCAAACTTTAGTTGCTTCTCCCACCAGATAGAAATCTACATCATTTTTTGTCCAGGCAGCCTCACAGGGACTAAGATAATTTTTCTCTCTTGGAAATGAAGGGAAGCTTTGTTGCTGTCTCTGTAATCACAGGGATTAGCACCCTGCAACTGCAAGTTTGCTCCTGCCCTCCCAGAAATGTGGCTACCAGCTCCTAGAGTTGTGTGTAGGAGCAATAAAGCCAACCCAACATCATTCGTGTTTACCTCTCACACTTTTGGGTAGGCCACAAGAGTCCAGTCCACCTTTGTTCCCTGCCTGGCATCAGAGGGGTTTTGCTGCCAGCTTGGCTGCTGCTCCTGCCCATGCTGGGAGCCTCCCCTTTGGCAGGAGAGCAGCCTTGGAATTGCTCTGTTCCTAGACAGCATTGAGTCTGGGGTTTGCTTCAGCTGCACAAACAATCTTCTTGAAGCTTTTTAACAAGGAGAATTTGCCAGAGCTGCAGTAAGACTGCAGTGTTTGGGGACATATATATATATATTTATATATCTCTATATGAGCCCCTGTCCTTGGCAGGGGGTTTGGATGCTCTTCAAGGTCCCTTCCAATCCAAACCACTCCAGGATTTTACATACATATATATATATTTTTTTTTTTTATATATATATATGTCTGTGTCTTTGTGTATGTGTGTACAAATACCTCCCCCTTTAGTCTGGGCACCATTGTTTATAAATCTCTATATTTAATTGATACACACTTTGATTTAATCAACCATTAGAAGAAAAAGCTGATCTCTGTTAACCAGTTAAGTGATGGTATTCCAAATGTGCTCAGTGCGGTCATAAAAAGGATTGAGCTGGTTGAAAGTTAGAACTGATTTTTTTTTTCTGCTTCTCTGAGAGGAGGATTTGGAAGGGATTATGTTGATAATGGCAGCAACGGGCAGAATTAGCTCAGTGTCCATTCCATGCTCTGCTTTCAGTTTTAAGGCAGTTGCACCTCAGTGCCACAGTACTTGAGGAGAATTTCCTCATCCTGTTTCTATTCTGAGGGATTCTGCCAAGGCTCAGGGGACTGTGTGTGGAGCGGGGATCTATCCACAGGGAGCTTGCTGACTTGCAGTGAGTATGAAACCCACTATTTCCCTGCCTTCCTACTACAAAATCCTATAAAAATAGCCGATTTGCATAAAGATAAGCAGCTTAGTAGAAAGAGGAAACTCTTGGCCACCTAGAAGCCATGCAGTGGCACTTGGCCATCTTGGCCATCCATGGTTGGTCTCCACTCATGCAGAAATCCATCTCCCCTCTCTCCAAACAATACAGGAATAATCCATCCCTTCCATTTCCAGCTCTCAGGTGCTGAGATTAGGTGTTAAAGCCACCACCAAATAAATAAATTCCCTTTTCCCCTGTGTACTTTGGCCATTACCAGAAGACGTTCTATGAAAACTAATTTCTCCGAAGCTCGTCAGCTTTTTTTAGTCTCTTGATACTATGGAAACCTGCTTGCTGGAATGGAGCTACATGAAAAACGGTGCTGGTGCCAGGGATTTGAGGGGAGAAAATGCAGTTTCTTTTAATTGTGGGTTGTTGCTACAAACCTGCCAAACTGCAGGTGAAGGGAGGCAGGTGAGTTGTCCTCAGGGCTGGAGAATGAACTGGCCAAGTCTTATAGGTTGGACTAGATGATCTTCGAGGTCTTTTCCAACCTTATCAATACTGTGAATACTCAGATCCCCAGTTGGTTGGATTTCCTGAATCACGAGGCTGTGCAGAGGTTAAAAGAAAGATGATTAACATCTGATAATCACAGTCACTCCCTTCCTGCCTGTTCCTCCCCACCCAAAATGTCAAGTTTTCTGAAGAAATAACTTCACCTACAGCCCCTAACTAGGCAAAGAAATCTTTGCTGTTATCTCCAAATCTGAAAAAGCAAATGAAAGCTCTGTAGCTTGACATGTCCTGTATTCATTTAGTTTCCTTGGTAAGTTTTCCTAATCATAATCATAAAAATCATAATCTTTTAACCTGTGCTCTGTTCTGAGGTTCCTAAACCCTTTGCAGTGTTTCAGAGGGGTGAGATAAATCACTTGATGTTGGTACACACAACAGGCTCCCCACTGCCTCTGTGTGGGTGACAGGAACTGCAGAAACACTTGACTTGAGGAAATTCTGAACATTTCGATCTGATCCTTCCCCTTTCCTTTTCTCATCTTGCTGTGGCTGTAGATGCACGAGAAAAAAATCCCAAATTTACGACCTGCCTCTCAGGTGAATTTGGGTCCTTACCCTTCAGGGGGTGTGTGAGCAGTGTCTTTTCTGGGAGGAAATAGAAATCACCCAAACCAGGACACGCAATTAATAAATTTTCATGACAAATGATGTCATGGGAATCTTGTTGATGGTAACAAGTGGGAAATGTTCAGTGTTAGAGCTTTGCTTCATATATTCTGGCAGTAACTTGGGGACCTGGATTTCTAGTTCTCCTCATTTATGGTGCAGAGTTTTCACTTGTTACAAAAACATTATTTCTCTGTGGGGAGAGTTTTTCATGTCAACCTTCCAAACAGGAACTCCTGGGTAGAATTCCTGGCAAGTGGCACCGTATCTGGCTTGGCTTTTATGGTCTCTGAAGGGTTTTCTGATCAAATTGGCCTTGCAAATACCTGGAAGATTTAATAGGAGTTTCTTATTTCACAACATAAGCCCCTCTGGTATTTTTACTCCAATTTTTTCTCTCAGAATTGTTGTTCAAATAATTTTTTTTTAAATGGGCTCCACCTGTGGCTTGGCTCTTCAGCCCTAGGTCGATTTGTGAGGAGAAAGGGTTATTGTTGACAGACTTGTAGCTCGTTAACCGCATTTGGTGTATTTATTTACACTGAGGGTGGTGATGACTCACTTCAACTGCTAAAAGAGAGAACTGGTTTTAAATGACCAACAAAACATTGATTGTAATCATTTTCTTGTTATTTTTGATATCTAACTGTGCTTTATTGACTGTCGCTAATATGGAGTTGGCTTGTACAAAACCACGCAGATTGAGAAGGAATTGAAGATGGGGGTTGTCTGGAAGTGGTTACTTGGTTCCCATCACTCCCTGGGTATTTTTAGAATAGTTTCGAGATATTTAGTAGAAATCAAGAGTACACCTAACAAAGTGGTTGTTCTTCTGAGATGGAAATTATATAGGCATTTATTATCCAAGACTCAAATTCTAGGAATATTCATCCCCAAGGCTCATTTTTCTGCAGGGTTTTTTTCTCACTTTCTGCATTTTTCCCCTGATTTTTCTGCAGTTTTTCTCTTTCTTCTCTGTGTAACATGCAAACCTCTTCAGAAGTGCTGTTCAGAATTTTACCCCTTTACGGTGTGGACCCAAAACTGGGACTCCCAAAGGTATTTCTTGAGGTAGTTTCCTCTAGATAAGTCTTGTTCCTCTTGTTAAAGTGTGAGAGCCTCAGTGTTGAGATGTGAGGCTTCTCTTTGGCAGCTGTGGGGCTACAGAAACATGACTGGTGGCAAATAACACGCAATTTGGCTGCTGCTGCCAGTTTGAGACCCTCAACATGGTGCCCTCTGGATCTTCTCCCAGGAAACAGGGAAGAGGACAAGAGGAAATGGCCTCAGGTTACACCAGGGGATGTTCAGGTTGGATTTGAGGAAAAACTTGTTCATGGAGAGGGAAGAAGAGGCATTGGAAGAGTGGTGGATTGAGAAGCCACGTGGATGTGGCACTTGGGGTCATGGGTTAGTGGTGGCCTTGGCACTGCTGGGTTATTGGTTGGACTCTGGGACCTCGGAGGGCTTTTCCAAGCTAAACCACATTTCTGTGATAATTCAATTGCCTTATCCAAGGGTTCGTGTTTCAGCTGATCCACTGGGATGGGAAACACGGGATCCAACACTCCCATGATGGATAAATCACGTGTGGTGCTCAAACCAAATCCTCTGTGAACTGTTCAAATGGACCTTTAATCTGTGTTAAATCTTAGAATTTAGGCACTGACTCCTTTCTTCTTTGTTTTGAGGGGAGACTGAAATGAAAGTTTGGTTCACTTTGGATAGGTCAGGATCTACTGATGTTAAAAGAAAGGTTTACGGATGGATTTTTCTGAAACTCTTGTGTTTGACAGGAAGTGTTTGGAACATGAAAATATGAGGTGGTACAATGTGTGACACTGCTGTAAAACTCATCAAGAATATGTTTTTTGTTCCAAGAGGAATATTGTCACCTTCCCAACATTACAGAGGAATTGTTGATGAGTGAAATTCCTCCTTCATTTGCATACTAACCCATATCTAGTTGCTAGATTAGTCTTGAAGCTCCAGCTTGAACTCTCTGACTATTAAAAAACATTTGATATTTCAAGTAATTTTATATTCTCTGCTTTGCTGCTTTTAATGTACAAAATGAATGCCATTAATCCAATTTACATATTTCTTCTAAAGACCTTTTGATGTCGTAAGATTTAAAAGTTGTTTATTTTGATTTTATTTTTTTTTAATAATGATCACATATGCAAAAATGCTGCTGCCAGGCAATGGTCCACCCAGAGAGTTTTCAGCTCATCATAAACCCCAGATCAGTGACACAGTGGCAGCTTTTGGGAGATGTGTGATCCCCTTCATCGAAATCTCATCATTGTCTTTTGCTAAATCTGGTTTTTATTGGGCTCTGGCAATAGGGAACAATAAATATGGTATTAAACCCAGTGCCAAACTGTTCATATTCTGAGCTGCCACTGAGCAGTGGCTCAGTAGGAAGCTTTGATTTTTTTTCAGCCTGTTTGTATTACTGGCTAATTCCTCATATTGGCTGGTTTGACACTTGTCTGGCATTTCTATCCTGCATGGAGAAATATCAGTGGCTTGTTGGGCTTTTTTTTTGGCTTTAGATATTTGGTTATTTTTTTCCTTTCCATATTTAAATTTCATCATTTTCTATGGGTCAGAAACATTTGTTTTCCCCCCTCCCCTCCTCATTTTGGTTTCGGGTCCATAGGGTTGTGAATAGAGAAATAGTGCCATGTTTGCACAGCAACTTTGTTATTGCTCTGTTCTAATATATTTGGAAGAAGTGTCTCTTTTGAATTATTATTTTAATTAGTTTTGATCCACTTTGGTTGCTGTTCTCTCCTGTATGCAAACTCAGGGTGGGCTTCTCTTCTTTTGTCAATCTTTTTGCTAAAAGGGAATAAAAACCAAAAACCCCTTATAAATGTAATCTCCAAACAAGAAAATTGGAAAACAGTGATTACAACTTGGGTTTTTTTTCTCTCAGTGTACTGAGACATGTTGAGCTGGTGGTTTAATAGACTGTGAAGTGTTTTGTGATGCAGAATAAAGCTTCAGGACATCAATCTGAGGATCAACTTGGTATTTGCAAGTTAACAGCTTTGCTGGATGGCTCTGCTGGGGTTTTAGGATATTAGGGGGGGAGTTGAAGGAAGAAGGTTATACTTAGACCTAGAATTACAGAACCTCATTTAAAATGTGGAAAATGCATAGCAACTTATTTCCAGAGAGAACAAAGACTATCCAAGTCAAAATAAAACAGTAATTTTTTCTTCAGAAGTCAAAACTGTGGCTTTGGAGACACAATTTCTTTCTTAGGACTCCAAACCACAGCTGGGCATTAAGGCAGAGCCTGGTTGTCCCAGGCTGGGGACACTTCAGGCAGGCATGGAATTGGAGCTGGATGAATCCAGTCCGCGTGTTTCCACGTAAATACAAGTGGGAAGCCCATGGCAGTGCATGTTTTGAAAAATTAGACGTTTGAAAGATTGTCAGATTCATGGCTTTATATCAAGGCACTGAATCACTCGAAGATTATCAACAATAAAATATGTGAGTAAGGCTTGTAACGTGTTGTTTATATGTGGAAAACAGCAGAAATCCAGCACTTCCTCACATCTGGGGGTTCTCCCCCCTCTTTGAAAGGGGGGGAGAACATTTTGAAGGGTTTCTTGCAAAGGTAAAACTGCTGGTTGTATCTGTAGAATCCACACTTTCACCCTCCCCTGTCCTGCCATTTTAATGTTCATCCCAAATGTTCCCTCTGGTCAGAGATAACCCAAAGTGATGCACCTCAGCTCATCCTCAAATGAAGCAGCAGAATCCAGTAGCACTCAGAGGTAATGAAAAATGAGATTGCAGCTGTCTGGAAGTGCCTGTTCTCCAGGAGTTCCTGGAGCCATGTGGCCCAGAAAGCTCCTCTTTTCCCTCAGCATTACTAGTGGCAGGGGTAGCATGAGCTGGATGGAGCTGCCTCAGCCACCATATGTCCCCATCTCTCCAGGCTGGTCATGTTGTGTGGCAGCCTTGGCAGTCGGCCGGGGCTTTTCTGAGTAATGCAAGTGCTGGGGAATAATAATCATGATATTAACCCTCTGGTATCTTAGCCAGCCACCAGCAGGATTTTGTGGAGAGAAGCCTCCCTTGCTCCCCCTTTTTCCTCCTCTGTTCCCCACCAAGTGTATCAATGAGTACACGTTAGGAGGCCTAAACAGAGACAGGGAGGTGAGAGTGTAAAAAAAGGCAGATTCTGTGATTCTCCTCCTGACATTTTTCCCGGCAGTTTGAAGAGATAATGTGTGATTTTTTTTGTTTTCCCTGGTTCCACTTCACTCCCAAGGTCAAATATGAATGGCAACCAGGGTAGTTAATGCTGACAACCCTTCTCCACCCTTGTCTGCCTTCAACGAGTGAAAGACCTGCAGCAGCACTGTAACACAGCACTGTGGGCTTTTCACCTGAGGGAGCCAAAAGCTAATCCCAATTCCTGCTCGGAGTGATTTCCAGATCATGGGAGGACGCTGATCCTGAGCTGAGAACTGGTGGCTGGGGATGGTTGTGAGTTTAATAACATTATTAAAATATTGACAGCACGCCACTGCCTTAGGGATAAGACAACTGTATTTTGACAAAGGCAGGGCAGAGGAACAATGAACAAACTGTTCTACTGAAGGGGGAACAAGAGCATATGGGGTTGAATTTCCAGGGAAATAAACAGAACACCACAAATGTTTATTTTATAGTGTTAACTGCTGCTCTATCACGTTTATAAGAGTCTTCATCAGAGCTTCCACCTGGTCTAGTGGAAGGTGTCCCTGCCCATGGCAGGAGGTTGGAATTAGATCATCTCTCAGATTCCTTCAGCCCCAAACCATGTGCAGCATTATTCCATCCAAGGGCCTGCCTTCCTCATTCCTCTTGGTGGAAGATGCAGACTTTGTGACCGTGTTCAGGGTGGGAAGGGAAGGTCCATGTTGTTGACATGCTGCTACCCCACTGAGCCAGGCAGACCTTCCCTCCTCAGTTAATGAGCTTCCCTGGGCTTCCTGCCTGGGAGCAAACAATACCACTTCACCAGCTCTGGAGGCACCACTAATTGAAGCAGCATAATTATCAGTGCCTTGGACTCAGTCCACATCTGAACTAAAACAGCTGTGTTATGATGTTATGATCAAATTCTTTCTCTGTTATATGACCTAATAAATTAGCGGTTGGGAGCCGTGCGTTTGTGACTCAGTCTGTCACTAAAATATCCTAATTCCATCAGTGGTGTTTTGGATAAATTCCCCTGAATGGGGACGGGTTTGCCTGGTCTGAAAAGAAGCTTGGCTGTTCCGTGCCATCAGTTCTAGGAGGGATGAGTTAGTTTTCTCTGGTCTAGACACGAGCAGGGAGGAGACCAGGTAAGAATGTTTAGTGAGAGAGTAGGGCAGCTCCTGAGAGCTCCCAAAATTGTCCTGGGTTGCTGCCCAAGGATCTGTCTGGATACACTTTATGTAGAAGTGGAAATTTAGCATCCTTCTATGCAGGCTGGCCTGCCTCAGACACATTTCAAAACAAAAGTTATCTGCCCATTTTTGCCTTTCTTTCCTGTTGAGTTTTTGTTATCTATGAGGAGTGCAGCCACCAAAATAGACACTGTGGTTAAATGGCTTCTAAAAAATGTCATTGAGAATTAGGAAGTCTTGAGCTCAAACCTGAACAAAGGAGAAAAGACTTTGAACCCTGCAGAGTTAAAACTGTAGTGTGGCTTCCCAAAATAGATCTTGAGGAAGAAATACCTAAAGCCATAAAATCTGACAATAGATGCGGTTTTTTCTTTCAAACACACCAGAAATAGGATGGTCTGCCAGAGGTCAGCAGACCTGAAGGATGATGGACCCCTAAAAGAGAATTCTAGGGATGAAAACCTCAGTGAACTCCTGGTTGTAGTGCCAGTACTGAAAATAAGGACCAGTGGTGCAATTCTGCATTTTCCATAGGTCAGTTGTGTCAGTTCCTGTGTCCTGAGCTGCTGGATCCCTCCTTCCCCCTCAGGTTAGCGCTGCCTTGCACAAGTGGTGATTTGTGGGCCCAGCTGGGAAGGGAAAGAAATAAAAACCATTAGATCAGCGATCTGGAACCATCCAGAAGCACCTGGAAGGCCTCTCCACTGCAGGCACCACCCCAGCAACAGCAGCTCACTGCTGGATCAATTTAAGCATAAGCCGACCCTGAGGAGCAATGTGTGCCTCCATAAACACCCCAGAAAGGTCTCATAACTGCCTGACAAAATGAACAGCAACAAATCATCGGGACAAGGTGATATTCTGAGGGTAACTCAGATAGGAAATTTCCAAACAAAAGTTACCAGATTGAATCTCAAGCACAACTCAAAGACAGTAAAGCATTTATAACTAAAGGAGAAGTAGATACCAATGTTGAGTGTGCCAAAGGGAAGTGTGCCTGGGTGCCAGAAGGTGCTGGAAAAGCAGCTTTGCAGAGGACCTGGGGGTCCTGGTGGACCCTGAGTTGAACATGAGCCCTTGTAGTGGAGAAGGCAAATGGTTTCCTGGGCTGCATGAGGCAGAGCTTTGCCAGCAGGTCAGGGCAGTCTCCATCTTTGGAGATGTTCAAAAGCTGGGTTTAAATGGCCTTGCTTGAGCAGGGGAAGGGACCAGAGATGCCCCCAGAGGTCCCTTCCAGCCTCAGCTGTACTTTTTGTACAAAAATGAAGGCTGGACACTTACAATTTTATTTATGCTTTCTGTTTATTGAGTGTATTTGTGGCTCTATTCCATGGTTGACTTAAAGTACATTAATGCAAAATGCAAAAGATGTCAGAAACACGAGCAAGGATACCAACTGTTAGGGGACAGAAAGAGTGGCAGTAAATTAAATTCTGCTTTCAGGTAGCTCTGGCACACGGTATAGATTCATAGTCACGAGAGAGAGAAACATTTTATATATCCTAATTTCAGCAAGAACAAAATAAAGCTATTAACCACTATAAAAATACTGTGAGCAAAAGTCAGCAGGTTTACTTCTGCATTAAATATGGATTAAAAAAAGGTCTCAGCAAGGGCAGAAAACTTCGTAAATCCTTCTCCCCCTAAATACCTAAATCTCTGAACCTTCAGGAGTGAGGAAAGAGAGCCCTGAGCAGTCAGGGAGCACAAGATCTCATCTGGAACAGAGTGGAACAAATCCGTGCCCGTAGTTTTTGCAGCTCCCGTTGACTTGTAGCACAGCAACTGTCTCCAAGCAACGGCGCGGCCGAGCGGGACGTGGGATCCCAGCGGAGACAGGCCCAGCTCTGCACCCCTGGCCACCCAGCCTTGGGGCCTGTCCCTGCTGGAAGGACACGGGCTCCAGCTGCATGTGGCCCTTCCCAGCAGGACGCAGCTATTCCTGCAGGTGGAGGATGGGGTTGGGTTGTCAGCTGCCCACGTCAGGCATTTTGCCGGAATAGCTCTCAGCGTATTAATCAATTCAGCTCCCTCGTCTGTACCAGCAGCGCTTGTCAAAATGTTATTTTTTGCAGCAAGTGGCTCTAAACAAGCTCTTGAAACCAAAACAATGCGGGCCCGCCTCGAAATAGCTGTTCATGTAGATTTGATCTAATTCACTACAATCGATATGCGTGCAACACAGGAGGAAAATTTATTTGTTTAATATAATCTCTCCCCAGCTACTTTCTCGAAATGTAAAACTGGCAATATGTTCAGGAAACTTCCTGCAGAAGGTAATAATGCACATTTGTAGTCCTTGTCCTTCTGATAGAACTCATCATTGTGTTATTTGTTGTGTTATGTTTCATTTAGGACCCATTTCAAGTGTTGAAAAAGCTGCAGGGATGTAACAGGCCCCTTCCACCCGTTTAGTTCCAGCATAACATCCTTTGTGGAAGGGAATTGAAATCTAGGAAATATATGGTAGCAACTGAAGAGGATTTTTTACTCTTCATGGTATAATTTGTATAATCATTCGTGTGATTGTTGATTTGGGGGATGTAATTTTGCAAATATGTTTTTGAGGCAGAACACTGGTGGCAGTTCAGATGATTAAAAGCTTGATCCTTCTCTTGGGGAGGAATGAAGAGATGGAAAAAGAGAAAAGGAAAAGGCCCTATTCCCAGAATGGGAGCAAACACAAGGTTGCTTTTTGGTTGTGAGTTTGCTGGTTGTTTCTTTGCCCCTGTCCTAAATCATCAGGCCTGTGGGTGATGCTGGGACATACCCTCAAAGGTCTGCCTTGCTTTTCCCCATCTTCTTCCTAAATCCAAAAAAGTCCACAGTGATTGAGTTCAGTTAATGACCACACATTAATAGCAGATAACTCTGCTCCCATTTTACAGATGCTTTCTGTATTCTTACTCAATGCAGAGGTGCTGGTTCACTGATCTTCAGAGCTCAATCCAAAAAACTCACCAAAACATTTTTACATCAGAAATTTAACTGCCTCCTCCAGCTGTAATTGTTGAAAAGAAAGTAAAAGCTTCTAGGCAGGAGAATGTGGCATATCATGCTGCAGAAACATCAGTGTGCTGACAGTCCTTCAGGAGCACTAGCCCCTGTGATTAGCCTCTTTCAGACTATAATTAATATTATTATTATTCAGTCAAAATGAATTGGTCCCTGAATTTGAAGTTCAGACAATGGTTTAACAGCCTGGTGGCCTGAGGCTGCAGTCCTTGGGAGCGTGAGGATTTTGGGATGAGATGTGGAAGCTGCAGGACAGGCTGGTTGGCCAGGAAATGAGCTGTGAAGGTGCTGGTTGTGTTCATGCTGTGCTGCCTCAGCGGGAGCAGAGACGGTGCAGGGACAGCAAATGGCAGCACACGGGCTGGGATCTCTGGGAGCTTTCTCCCAGGCTCTTTCTTGCTTGAAATATCCACAGATTACATTGCTCAACACCGTTAATTTTAATCTATGTTTATAGTTTGCATATGGTCCATTTTCATTGGTCACATAAATGGCACACAGGCAGCATTTGGTGCTATCCAAGTTCTCAGTCAAGGTGGCACCATCACATTCTTTTTCCCTTCCACAAGAGTCATGGAGCAGCTGCACAGAGTCAGGCACATCTTTTGTATCTTTTGTCAGACTGCACTTTGGTTGCAGTCCTTGAAAACATTTTGTTGGAGCTGGAAACATTTCCATGCACTCGATGATAACGTGTTTCTGCCAAAAGGACTTGAGGGTGTTGTTGCTCCACATTAACCTCTGAGGAGTAGATTTATAGCTTGAGATAGATAGATATAAATATAGATAGAGATAGAGATATGCAACAGGACACGGGGAAATGGCCTCAGTTTGTGCCAGGGGAAGTTTAGATTGGATGTTAGGGAAAATGTCTCCGTAGAAAAGGTTGTCAAGAATCAGAACAGGCTGCCCAGGGCAGTGAGGGAGTCCCTGTCTCTGGGGGGATTTTAAAGCCAGGTGGATGTGGCACTTGGGGTCATGGTTATTTGGCAGGGTTGGGGGAACAACTGGACTCAGTGATCTTTGTGCAACCTGAAGGATTCTATAATTCTCTGAAAATATATACATATATATGTGTTGCTTTCTGCTTGACAAAGAGATAAGAGCTGCAGCCCACCCATTCCCTGATTAGATCTGCATCCTGAGAATATGAAAGCGATGAGAGATATATATATTCTCTCTCTGTGAATGTAGATTAAGCTGCCACTTTTCTCCTTTCCTTAATCTGGAATATTTTCCATGCATTCAGGGGGAAGGAGGCAGTTCACTCTCAGTAGCAGCAGCAGGGGAACGCTGCCGGCTCCTGAGAATCCCGAGGCCTGAGGTGCCCCAAGCCTTTCTGGGAGGTTGCTAAGGGATCAGGAGAGCTTTGTGGAGCGTGCCAGGCTCGGGGCTGGCACTGCAGGCAGCATTCCTGCCCTTCTGCTTCCCGCAGGGAGAGCTGGAAAATGTGCTGGCAATCTGGAGCTCCCCAGCCCACTCCTTTCCTTCTTCTCCGCCTCCCGCTCCACCCCCGCGATGGGACTTTTAATAAATCTGTCAACAAACAGATGAATGTCCTAGAAGTTACAGGCAGGGAGAGCTGGGGTTGTTCAGCCTGGAGAAGGGGAGGCTCCAGGGAGACCTTGCTGTGGCCTTTCAGTATTTAAAGAAAGATTGGGACAACCTGCAGCGACAGCATAAGGGGAGGGATGGTTTGAAATTAAAAGATGGTTGATGCAGATCAGATATGAGGAAGAAATTCTTCCCTGTGAGGGTGGCATGGGTTCCCAGAGAAACTGTGGCTGCCCCATCCCTGGGAAAATTCAAGGCCAGGTTGGACAGGGCTTGGAGCAGCCTGGGGTAGTGGAAGGTGTCCCTGCCCGTGGCAGGGGGTTTGGACAAGGTGACCTTCAAAGGTCTCTCCCAGCCCAAACCATCCTGTGATTCTATGATGTTGCTTTGGATTAAACCCCTGGAAATGAAGGGGAGTGAGTGGAAACACCACCTGTGTTGTCATTTGTGGACCTAAGGACAATGAAAGAAGCGCTGAAGCAAAGAGTTACATTCTCCTTTCTGGGAGATCCATAGGGAATAGCAAAAAAAAAACCCAGCAAATGAGCTGTAATCCCACCCTTAAAGCTTTCAGATGATCCTGAGTGTTTCTCTTCGAAGGCATTTAAAGCAATGTTTTGGAGAAATACTGCTTTGGATGAAAAAGGAGTGTATAAAAATGAGTAAACTCACCTACCTCATTATGATAATTGCAACACACCTCTTGACTTCTGTGGATGACAAGGATACTTCATTAGAAGTATAACTAACTGCTAAAATCAGGTTTTATTTTAAAATGAGGAAAAGCAGCTCTACTTCATGCTGTGGTCCCAGGCTGAACGGGTTTTGACCCCAGTGAGAAGGACATTTTTGTTGGGGAAAATGGGGGTTAAATTGGGATAAATCATCAACCACTGTGCCATTCCATCCATACTTTCAAGTGCACATTGAATGGATAAAAGTTGGATTATTACAGAAATAGATCAGAAAACTCATCCCACAGTTTTCCCCTCTGTGCACATACTCATTGTGGACCTCAGTAAATCTGAAATCCTGGTTTTGTTACCAAAGTCAGGACAATGTACTGAATTTCTTTCCTCAGAACATGAGGCTTTACAAATGTTTCCGAGCCCAGAACACCAACATTTATCTGTGGTTCCACTGTGACTTTAGGACTTTATTAATTCTATTTATCAGCTGGGGTTTTTTTTGCCAGAGCACATTTGTTTTCTAGTTTGAATACAAGTCACTGGTGGCACTGTGTGCACAGTGTTTGCCTCATTTTTCTTTCTCATAGATCTTAGTGACTAGAAATAATCTGGAAATGTTTGTACTGTGGCATTTGGTTTGACTATGCTCATTACCATATTTTTCCCAGTTTTCTACATTGAGCTTTTAATAAAACAGGTTCTGTTTCAACATCAGATATTCAAAAACCAAAGTTGTCCCGTTAATTCAATTTGCTGTACAAAATTTAATGATGTAACTAACTCAGCTTGGAGTTTATGTGTGTATACAGGTTCATGTACTTTGTCTTTTTTAGGCCTTAAAAAAATTAAAATTATATCTTGAACTTATTATAAACTTTTCTTCTGTGGTTTTCCATGTAGAAGAAGTTGAGGAAGACAAAAAGATGACGCCATTCACTACATATTAAGCTTAGTAAAGGTGCCAATATTATGGCATATTACAGAGCTCCGAGATTTGTTTGTGGGTTGCTTTTGGCCTGTGACAATAATAATAATATTTTATTTGTATCTGTGGTCGTCAGTCTGACTTTATACTTAAATAACACAGACTTGAGATGTCTGTGGTCTACAGAGTGTGTGATCTTAGACCCAATCAATAATTCTAATAATTATATTAGTTGTATCATATTATTGGCCCTTGATAGCCAAAAGGAGTCCACATGATTATTGCATTATAGTGGTTATTAGTGAGATGAAGAAAAGTAATTGAGTTAAACAGAAATTAATTAAATAAATATTGAAGACAATAATTTCTCCTCAGAAGTATCAAATTATTATTTTTATTTTGGTTAGACTTGAACATGCATGAGGCAAAATTTCATTAAAAAGAGATTTGGGGAATACCAGATGTAGTCTCAAACAATGAACTCTTATGTAAAAGGTGATTGTTGGGAATGGTTTAAGGTTTTATTTTGAATCTGTGATCAATACATGGATTGCAATTATTTCAAATTTGTGCTTCCAACTGCCACGTCCTCTGTGGCTATTTGGACTTTTCCAGGGCTGGGGAGGTGTTGTGTGGGAAGGCAGGGACATCAGCAATTCCTGACCCTCATTTGGGTCAGACCCCAGCGTTCTGCTTGGGGTGCCTCAGGAATTAGATTTCCTGTGAGAACCCGGAGTGAAGAGCATCCCCTCGCTGTCTGCCCCAGCAGGGTTGGGTTTGGTTGCAAGGAAGGATTCCTGTGATCCCATTCCTGTGATCCCATTCCTGTGATCCCATTCCTGCTCTGTTTTAATGCAGTTTGTGTGGAGGTTCACTGAGGTGGAGGCAGGGAGCGAAAGGAGCTCTCTTAGAATGTGTTTCGAGTTATATATTTTAAATTGGATTAAAGTGAAAATCGTGCTTTTCTTGAAGCTTTGGCTTGTGTCTGAGTCAAGAGCTGATGCTCACCCAGAGCTCAGGCCTAACCCCTCAGAAGGAGAATAAAGCCCCCCAGCTTGGAAAACATGGAGTGTTGGACACACTCTCCTTCTGAGCCTTTCCTGTTATCCAGGGAACCCCTCCTTCAGTGAGCACGGATGGCATTTTGAGGTGGCCGGTTTTTCCTCTCTGTGTGCTTAAAATACCCACAGGAGGGATTTTCCTGGGAGCATCGAAAGGGAAAATCTAAAAACGTTCAGCGAGGCCTGACATGGCAGCGCCTGCTCCACTTCTGGATGCGGGCTGGGAACTGGGGTGACTGACAGGCCCTCCTGGTGAGACATGGAGCTGCTAAAGCAGGAGGGAGAGCAGGGTGAACAGTGTGGGGAGGTGTCTGTCAGGAGACATCTGGGATCCCTGTTCTTGTCCTTGGCATTTGGGTTGGGTGCCCTTGTTTTGGAGCGTGTCCCTCATGGCTGTTCCTCAGCCCCATCCATCCCTCCCCTGCCCCTGTTCCTGAGCTCTTTTTGCTTCCCTCAGGGAGGTTTGCCAGTAGATTGTCCTCCTTCACAGATGTAATTATTTTTTGGTGATCCTTGTGCCTCTTTTTGTTTTTTAATTTTTACTTAACTGTGGTGACAACCCAGATGCCTTGGCTGTATTCCAGGTTAACTTACTGATAGTACTTGAACTGCAATAATGCAAAAAAACCCCTCTCTACTTCTGTCATCTTTCAACAAGAGGGTGCTTTTTAGTCATTAAATCTGATGAATTGATGGGTATCTATTTAAATCTATTGCCAAAGTAATTAACCCCGGAAAGTAATTCCCCTGCCAAATCAAATCAGGGTGGTTTTGTTCGGTTTTTATCTGAAATGATTTTTGAGAGACAGTAATTCCTGCCAGTATAGACCAGGGACTCTGAGAGAATTCCAAAAGAGATTCTAGAGATGTGCCAGTTTCCTTCTTTCAGGCTCAGTGGAAGAAGCAATTCAGTCTCTTTTCTCAGTAAAGTTGTCTCTGGGTGATCGTAGTAAGAGGCTGTGGAACAAGAAACGTTTAATGGGAGAAAGTAGTTCTTGTTCCATAGAAATTGTCCCACCCCACAGCTCAGCGAGTATTTCTTGAAAGAAAAATTAAATGTGGAATAATAAGTACAGATGAGTTTTAGAGGTTTCCTCCTCCCTCCCCCCCGCCCAAAAAAAAGGCTCAGCTCAGGAGTGAAAATAGCACATTGCAAGAGGAAAAAAAGGGGGCAAAGATGGAGAGGGAGGAGCTCAGTGGAACCAGAGTATCTGTGGACAGCTGTTGCTGGGTCCTGTTCAGGTTTTCCTCTGGTTCTGTAGATTAAAATATCATTTTGCAGCACTGTGGCACAGCCAGGGATTTTTGAGTACCTGCTGTTTGTTTCTACTGAGTTCCCAGAAAATACAGCTTAACTCGTAAATAATCATTTGCTGTGATCTTGCTTATTCCAGACAGCTGATGCATTGCTGATATCTTGCCATAAATATCCTTAAGGCCATAAATCCTGACTGGCTGCTCAGCTGAAGGACAGTGGTCAGGACTGCTCAGGCACTAATGAAAAGATTTCAGGAGACTTCAGGACATGATGCCCTCAGTAAGCACAAGTTTCTCTGTAGTCCTCAAGTGCAGGTACTTCACATTTGGCTCAGCAGTGTTATAAAAATTTTAACACTGGGGCTGTGGTTTTCCAGACTTAAAAAAATCCCAAGCCCTCCTGTTTCTCTAGGATACAGCTGTGGGATGCTGCTGGCTAATTGGAGGAATTCTCCTCCTTTTTTTTAATTAATGTTTTTAAAGTCATAGCAGGCGAATGGTGCATTACAATCCACTATAGTTTTTTTCCGTACATTAAAAAGGAAGTAAAGGTCTTCTCTAGGGTTTGGGGTTTTTTTTTGCCTCTTCTCAATAGATAATACTTTTGCAGAGGGGCAAGATGACACTCCAAAGTTAATTTTGTGCTTATACTGCAATATGCAGCAGAACTGCTAAAAATGTAATGGTTTTAATCATGTGTGCCTTTGGAAGGACACCAACACTGTGTAATTGTCCTCCAAAAGAGATGAAAAGGGAGAAATAACATAAAATTACTGCCTTACCTTTTGGCTGCTCTCTTTGCTCTTGCTTGGCTAAAGAATTTCTGCTCTCTTTGACTGTGTGTGGCTTGAAATCACTTAAAGAATAAGCAGCTGAACTGTCAGCTCATGCTGACATTTGCACTTACAACAAGTCTCATGCATCCATCTGATCTTGGTCTTACCCAGAGCAGCCAAGGCAAGGAAATATTTCAGGTTCAGTTCAGGTTCTCCCACTAATCCTGAATCCTCGTTCTGGTTTTTTCTGTTTGAACTTTAATCACGTACAGCACAGGTCCTCTGGTGTGGTCCTAAAACCTGGTTTAAATGGCACTCCTGTTCTCACAACTTATCAACCCTGTGACATCGTTATGGTTATGAATTTACAGTGCAAAAGCATATAAAAATAAAGTTAAGAGAACATAAATCCTCCCATGCTGATATTAAGAAATTAAATAAATAAGTGGTTAAAGAAATACAATTTGTACGTTGTTTCTATAAATACCACTGTGAGCTGCCATCTATTCCTTGAATGAGATTTATTTCTGGAGATCTTGACTCCTACCAAATGTCTTGTACTGGCCTGAAAACACATTATTTAACTTTGGGATTTCAGGGGATTTTCTTTATCCACACCCAAGAATAACTTCCCACGTTTAGTGTGAGTGCAGTTCCTTCCCTGGGGATTGGCACTGACCTAATGAGGACGTCAAAGAAGTGGGAATGAAAGGTACCACCCTTAGAAAACTACAAATGCAAAAGCAGCTTTAACTGGTGATTTTCATAGCGGTTAGCCCCTGGTTTTGACATTATTTTAGGTTGTCTTTATTTAAGGAATAACAACCCTTCAAAAATATGTCACATCTGAAACACGGGTGACAAAAGAGTTTCTATTTCCAGAAAAAAGAAACGCTGGGTTTTTTAGGTTCCTCTGCACCAAAAAATAATCATATAATATTAAACCTTGCATGTCACAAGCTGTGATTTGTGGGTAGCTCATTTGTTTGCACTGGCTCGTTTGGCAGGAGAAGGAGACTTCTGGATCCTATTTTTAACATTAGAATGCTTTTGTAATTCTTGCATTTAATTCACTACCTGGTGGGAAGAACATGGAATTTTTTTTCCCCCTGTCATTGTAGTATATCAAGCTTTTCGATGCACTTCTTCTGATTAGAGGTGTTTTTAGAATGTGGATGGGTTGATAGAGAGACAGACAGACAGACAGACTGTTTTGTTTGGGTGTAAATATATTTATATAAATCTGTATGTACATATGTATCAGAAAGCAACACATTTTGCAGACAATAGAAATTGCAGGGTTTATATTCTTTTACCACTTCAGGAAGGCCTTTTTCCTTTAGGATTGTGGTCTGCCAGCATCCCAGTCTTCAGGATGTCAAGTTATCAAGAGAGAAGGTGCACGTTTCTCGAGGCAGCTGGTAGAATGTAATGATGTTTGAGGGCTAAAAATCTATTTAACTGCCTTCCCAGTTTGTTTCCATTGCCATTTACAGGGTGTAAATAGCCTTTAAACATTCTGACACTGCTGCTAATTTGTGCTCATGTTACTATTTTACAGCTAAAAAGGTGATGATTGTGTTTTCTGCTCCCTGGTTTTTCACCTGTGCCTAAGGTTATTGTAATCCAAAGTGCCACTGAAGGCTTCATTTTCCCAGGGCTTTAGAGAGATGTTGGTGTTTAAAAGTTGCACTTCTGAACTAACCATATGTCCTTTGAAGAGCTGCATATGTTGAGCAAGATTTCTTTTTCTCTTTACTCCTACTTCTGGTTTTTTCTAAATACTCTCTAGGTGTCCATGCAGCAGCAGTGAACCTTTATTAAATCATGGGGCATAAATGAAGAAATTAATAATGGCTACTGGAGCTGTTCCTTATTAAAATAAAAGCCCTTTTTTTTCCCAAGTGGAATGTGAAAAGGCCTTAATTTAGACCAAAAAATACATAATATTGAATATATCTTGAACAAGAAAAAAAAATACTGTATTGGAACCGTAAACTGGCAGCTTTTACTTTGAGAAGCAAGAGGCAGGTTTGAGTTTCACTGAGGGATTTTTTGATTTGCTTTAACTGTTCCCTCAGGCAGGTGTGGTCTGTGTTCAGTGGGATTGCCTGTTCTAACATTTTATCAAGTGTGTGGAGAAAACAACGTGTCTCTGCAGCCTGGAGTGAGAAAATAGAGGCACAAGTGACGAGTTTCTTTACTTATATGAAAGAAATGAGGCTTTCTCTTTCTTCGGGGGATAGGGATTGAGCTGAAGGCAGGTTGTGTAGTGACTTTATTGGGAGGAAACAGGCACAGAGCCACAGAGGTACCTCCAAACCATCCCTACAGCAGGTTCCTCATCTAGAGAAGAGAATCAATCATTCCCTCAGGTGTCAAGTGCTTCAGATTTCCCAAAGCTGAAGTTGACAATAAAATACTTACTTGTAATCTCCATTTCTTGGAACCTGACTGATAGTGTGGCAGCAGTTCTGATTTCATGTGGCTTCTGTGTAAGATTGAGTTTGAAGTACTCTGAGAGTTCTGTTTCTCCCTTTTCCTGGGAAAAGAAAGCCTTTTCTCTAGAATTGAATCCACGATAGAGAAGTGAAAACCAAATTGAAGCAGAAATTTCCAGAATGATTTTTTTGTAGGAAAACATCTCACAGACATTTCCTTAAATCCTGGAGATCTCTTAAGTATTGGTCTACGTTTTAACCTTTTTTCTTGATATTCTGCTTGATTTCCCATTTTGTGAGGAATGGAGGGGTAAGGGAAAGGAATGGAGTGCCCTTCATTAATGGGTTATGCCAGTCCTGGATGGCAGTGGAAAAGCCTGGGTTGGTTTTTGCTTTAGTACAGTAACTACTGCAGTAGCTTTAAAGAAAGAGTTCAAAACTTGTCTCTGTCAAAAAATAGCAAAATTAAATCAGTCCTTTCTCCCTCTGTGCCACAACACTCTCTGTACCCAGTGGTCACACCAGGGGGACAGGAAACATTCCGCCCCTTGGATTGACACTGGTACGGTGGGGAAATTGCTGGCGTTTGTGTTGCTGTGCTGATGTGAAAGAGGTTTTGTTTGCTCGGTGGGTTTGTGCTGTTTGCTCAGAGATGATGCTCTGCTGGCAGCAGCGAAGCTCCACAGCTCCTCCTCGTCAGCATCTGCCGCCTGCTCAGAGGGCTGTGCTGACGCAGCACGGGGAACCCTGCGATGGAACACACGCAAACTCCGGCTGAAGGATCACAGGAGAACGTGGGACATTGTTCAGGGAGAGAAGAGCCCGGTGGTAAAGAAGTTGTAGGTTCAAGTCATCTTCGTGCTGCTGTTCCAGTGGGTTTAGCAGAGTTTCATGTTTCTGTATCGCTGTGCAAGGAGTGATGGAGCGTGAAGAGGAGTGTAGAGGCAGCAAAGCCTTCCCTGAACTTCAAATGCCTTTTTTGGAAGGAAAAAAAAAGCTTACAGGTGTAGGAATCAAATGGTGAATTTGAAGCAGTCGGTATTTTCATACCATTGAGGAGTATATAAATAAATGATTCGAGGAATTATCTCAAGCTCTGCTCGTGCCTGGACAGTGTTCACAGAGCTGTCCGTGGTTTGTATCTGCATTACTGATCTCTAAGAACATGGAGAGTTCTCTGGTGACTTATTGCTCATCTGGTGATTCTTGTGTATTTTCAGAGGGCAAATTGGCCAGAGAGATTACTCACTCCAAAATTTAGGATGAAAGGGAAACAGGGATTTCACTACGAAACCTCAATGGCAAAAATTCTGTTTTATAGTGAATTGAACTCAGCATCTGTGGTGCTGCTTTTTTTTTTTTTTCCATAATCAGAGGTGTTGTGAACACCCTTCAGATGGGATCTGAGCGTGTTTCAGAACATGCTGCTTTTAACAAAGCCTGTTTGCTTTCTATGAAATATTTACACAGCATTGTAACTCAGATTTGTTTGTCATGTATAATGCAAAGTGTTGGGTCTTTGGCTGTGCTACATCTGCCATCTTTGCTTATTTAAACATTTTCATGAATGAGCCACAACCTTTGTGGAAGAGCAGCAAAATTATAAATTGGCATTTTATTAAAGACTTCCCCCGGTCCTTTAAGATCCCAGGGTGAGTGGCTTTTGATCCAGAGAACTTTCTACTTTAAACCCTTGTGGATCTTGTATTTTAATAGGTCACTGTGTTCAAATTCTGTGGGAGGGAAAACAACTGAGTTTGAAGAGTAGGGAAGGACTGGATGGGGCCTTCACATGCCTAACTGGTTCCTCCTCTGTTTTCCCTGCCTAACCTGGTTCTGGGAATGTGTGCACTGGGTCTTGCTTGCAATTAAATAAACCCAGCAGTGAAACTGAGACATCCCGCCTGGCTCTGAATCCTTGTCTTTTATTTAATATGAAATCTTCCTTAAGGGCCCATTTGTCCCTCTCGCTGCTTTAAAGAATTTCCCCATCACATCTGATGGGCTTCAACCATTTCTTATGAACAAACTCACTAAATTTTTATGCTCTTGAAGTGATTTTTTATTGCAGGGCAGGTTATGACAGGAAATACACTGAGCTTGGGTCTTATCACAGATATTCATAAATTGGATCTTAAGGATGAAGATTTTGTGAGAGTGATGGTTAATAAATGAGAGAATTATTAGCAGCCTGGCAGGTGAATTTAGCTGTGTGTGGTGCCTGACCAAAGGATTCTCAGTTTCCTCTGGAAGATGATTTTCCTGCTCTCTGTATTTACACCCCTCCATCAGTAGGAATGTCACTGGGCAGGAATGGTTTGTGACACGGTCCCAGAGCTGTGTGGGGTGTGTGAGAGTGTGGCATTCCTCCTCCTGCTCCAACACACACTTTCTGCAGCCCAGGATTTGTCGTTGAGCAGAGGAAATTGCTGTCCAGTGTGTTTATTGCTTCCCACACTGACATGAGTAAAATCAAAGGACGAGAAAGAAGGGGCCAAAAATTTCAGCTGCATCCCGTTTGCTTGGAGAGGGAGTTAGAACGAGAGGGAGGAAAGAGGGAGAAGTAAAAAACCCTTAAGTCCGTATTTTAAGTGATGCCTTTTTGCCACTCCTACATGGGTTTCTATGGAAACAGAAGCAGAAACTGGGCCATCAGCAGCCAAGAATCCATTTACACTTTAAATTTCCTGCTTGAGCAGCCATGCAGTTTTCTTGTCCAAATTAAATCATGATGGAGTAACACATGCTAAGTAAATTGGGGGTAAGATGAAAACACCAAATATTAAATATCTTTCCATGGATACACCAAAAACCCCCTCCACCCTTTCTCTGAAAGACCATAAAATGACAAGTCAGGTTTTCCTATTTTAAAAAGAAGATGCTTACACGTGACTTTACGGATATGCATTGAAAGTGTATTAACCAGGTAATTATGTTATAATCTCCTTTAATTAGGAATGTGGTAAACTCTCTCAGGCAATGTGGCTGTTTCAGTGCTTTGGATGCAGAAAAAAATCCCCCAAGTTGCACTTTCCTTACTGCTCATCTCCTAATAAATTCCATGGTGGAATTCTCAGGCACCGACACAGCTCGTGGATGTTGTATAATCACAACTGACATTTATTTATGTCTTATTAGAAGATAAAGCCAGGCCTGATGGAGTGGGTGGTGTCCCTGCCCATGGTGGGAGGGATGGGATCAGATGATCCTGAAGGTCCCTTCCACTCCTTCTACTGTAAAATTGCTGATCCTGCTTATGATAAACTCTTGGGTTTTTTTAATTCTGATGAGCTTTGATCAGAAAAAGGCTTTGGGGTTAGAAGTTTTTTTCTTCTGTGGAAGAGAGGTGGAAACTAGAGAGGAGCAGTGGTAACCCAGGAATCACTTGTGTATGGAAGGAAGAGTTACAGGAGGGAGGGAGGATGAAGTAAGGAAAGAAATATAAAGAACAGATAGAGAGAAAATGAGATGGATCGTGAGGGGAAAAGGGGTGAAATGCCCAGTTCACAAAGAAAAAGGAAGTGGGAATGAATGTATAAGGCAAGTCGGACTGAGGATTGACTGGGAAGACTGGGACTGAGGGATGGGGATTTGGCAAGGAACATGAATCTAGAATAAGAAACTGCCCTGGGATAAAGTCTGGTGTTGGGTGTCTTCAGAGCCTGAAATGGCAGCTAAGAGAAACTCCAGAGAACAGTTTAGTCTCTATTTGGGAGCTCTCTGAGCCTGTTCCCATGCTTTTCCTGGGTGCCAGACCCTGTGAGAGGTGGAATCCCAGCAGGGATTCTGGCAGGGAAACCAGTGCCATGGATTACCCACATGGCCCTCGACATTGTTGTCTTTGTGCACCTCACTGCCATTCATACTTCAGTTTATTTTGTTTCCCCAAGCGGTTGATGGCGTTTGGGTCTCTGTGACACCAGCTGAACATGCCAGGCGTGAAGGTAGCGAGCACTGGCAGTGAGAGCAACTGTTTTGACAGACCATGAGATGTGCAAAGAAAGTGCTCCTCCATTTTCTCCTTCCTCCTGGTCAGGGATAAACACTTGCGTGAAGACTGTGTGGCACAGAGAAATTTCCTCTGTGTGGGAATTCTGTGTTTAGCTGTGGAGTACTTGGAGTGTAATTTTTTCCCCAACTGGGATTGGGGTTGGTGGTTTGGGTTCTCTTGTGAGATGTTTCATGAGGAAGACCTCACAGATTTCTTACAACTCTTAATGATTAGGGTGTGGTCCCTGTTTCTAATTAAGCATCAGAGATGATGATGATGCAGTTTTTTAAAGCTAAGGGACAAGTAATAGTGAACAGGACATCAAATAAGGGAGTTTACAGGAAATCTGTGAAGGAAAAATGAGAGGGAAAAGCCAGAAGCACCTGGTGTGGGAAAGGAAAGAGAGACCAATCCACAGGGATGAGAAAAGAGAATTCATTAAATATGTCCATTATCATAGTCACAATAAGTTAGGAATAGTCTGAGGGGTGAAATGTATGTACCTTTAAAACACTGGGTCAAGATTGCTCAAGATGCCCCATCCCTGAAAGTGTCCAAAAAAGGGAAAAGAAAGAAATAAAAAAGAGAATTATATTGGTTATTGGAATGACTTGATCTGCTTTCATGAAGAGCAAAAGGACTGAAATGAAACAGTGGTGGTGTGGCTGTTCCTGACCTCTGTGTCTGTCAAATGGATGTCAAATACACACCGAGTTCTGGAAGATTCAGGAGGATAGAAAAGAAATTGTTCCTTCTCATTGATGTTTGGGACACACGCAGCACGTTCACACCTCTCTCCACATGGAACATTTCTTCCTCTTTGAGTCTGGAAACAAAAAAAAGTGCTTTGTGCCGGCTTTTCAGTAGGGCTCACATTGTGCATGTGGGTGATTAGGTACCTGCTGCAAACGAGCCTGACAGGCAAGAGCAGAGCTGGCAAACAGCTTTTCTGTTCCTTGCCTTTCTCTGGAGGCCACACACAGCCCAGCCGGGCAGATGAATAGGGAACCTGACATCTGCATCCCAAAAAAAGATAAAATGGGAGGCAGCTGCAGGCCAGCAGGTTCCTGATGGTCCATTCTGTGTGAGGCTTTAAACCAGATTTAAAAAAAAAAAATAATAGGCAGGTGCCTGGAAGTGAATGGGAAGCAAATGGGAAGTGGCAGAAATGGCACTGTGGGTTTTTTTCCCAAGGAAGAGATAAGCTGGGTTTTTTAAACAATAGTAATGCAGCAGAGTCAGTCTGTCTGGTTTGAAACCAAGCATTACTTTAGCATTCCATGGGAAATTATTATTGAAGGTGGGAAGAAATGGGGAAGGAAGATGACTAAGGGGTCAGCTACCAGCAGCTGTGAACAAAATGCAATTTTCAAGATGGATAGAGATTATTAATGATTTTGTGCCATGATTAGAAGATATGATTAGCTGCTCGCTCATTAAATTTTGGCTGATATGAGATTGAGAGGGTTTGCTCAGTTGGGGAAAAGCTCATCGTGCAAAAAAATTGTCAACTGCAGGGGTGGATATGGAAAAGTAGCAGGGCAATGCTCAAAGTTGTGAGTGGTGATGGGAATTGTAATCTGGGCGAGATAAGGGGATGTTGGAGCTGGAGACACTAGATATACATAATTTGTATGTATACTTTCAGTTTAAGCAACACTAATCCCACAGGCCCTCAGAGCACTGCTGTGCTCCTGAAAGAGCTTTTAGGTGCATCCTCATGCTTGAGGCACCCTCAGACCTCCCCCCAGTCGAGACATCTTTCACTCCTTTCATCATCGATTTACATATCAGCAGTAAAAATGGAGATTTTTGAGGGCGTTTCCTTTTCATTTGGGGGGAAGGTCAGTTGTCCTGGAATGCAGAATGTGTAGCTGTGCAGTGAGGCCCAGGTCTCCTGTTGGTGCTGAATGTCCCCCGTTCCCAGAGACAGAAATTCCCCTCCTGTCTGTCTTCCCATTTGCTTTCCCCTGCGAGGTTCATTTTACAATCTTGGCAAGCTCAGACCCTTCAGAGTGATTTTCTACTCTGGTGGTTTGGCGTTCTGCTCCTCAGCCTCTCCCTAATTTCCATCCTGGAAGTGTGGGACATTACACTTCCTTTCAAGGCACTGAAAGACGTGACTCATCCCTCCTCTTTTGTGTTTTTTTAACCAGGTTCTGCTTTACCTCCTGCTTTACCAGCCTTTTGCACAAGAGCCTGTCAAAGGGGCTTTGAAAACCTGAGTAAACTGTCAGGGAGTTTCAGCAATCTGCATTTCAGAATTAGAGTAGACACATGCTGGGTTCTTTCTCCACAGCTTTCCTTTCTGAGGATGTGGACGCACACTCAGGGAAAGGTTCATTCTTCATTATTATTACTCAGTTTTCTCGTCACAGGTGAACCCAAAGCGGGTTGATACAAATCCTTCAGGACAGAAACAGCATTGCTTTCCTCCTCTTGGAGTGGGGCTGGGTTTTGGTCCAGCCTTTTGCATCTGGGCAGGAAAACTAAAATAAAATACACCTCTTTTTTAGATTTATAGCTGGGTTATTTTTTTCTTCTGTAAGCAAAGAATAAAATAAACACCATTCTATGGACCTGAGACACGGGAACACATTAACTTGATTCCATCTGCTAAATAATTCCTGTGAATTTAATTGCACCCCAGTTCTTCTAAGCACATTAAGACATATGTTCATAAACTAATTGAATATAGCTTCTGGTCTTGGCAGGAGTCCAGCACGCTGTTGAATCAACAACAGTATTAAGAATTATTTCAGTTGTAGTATGTTAAATGATCTCTTTACCACTCTCAATTTGGAAAATCCCGTGACAAAATGAAGTAAAACCTCATAAAAAGCTGACAGACTATCCGGAATTCACGAGATTGTCGGAATTCTGCTCCTAAACCCAGATCTTGTTGATAAAATTTACCGCCTCAAGGTTGTTCTAGAAGAAGTAATTTCTCCTCTGCCCTTTTTTTTTGACTCTTCACCTACTCACTGCTTCAGCTGAGCCCAGACCAACCCCGTGTTTCTTGCTGGTGCTGCGTCCAAAAATTCCAACACTCTGCCATGGAACTGCGTTATGCAGATGCAAGTGTCTCATTGAAAGGGAAGAAATAGAAGTAATTGCTTCCTGGCTTTGAAAGGGGATGCGCACATTTCCATGGTGAGACACATGTTCTGCAATAATCTCACCCAATCAGTCCCATTGCCTTCCTCAAGGTGCAGGTTGTACAGGTGCACTTTGCACATCAGGAAATTTAAAAAAAATAAAAAAAAAAATTAAGTATAAATCGCGTTTTAGTTTAACTGCTTGAAGAAACGCATAAACAACTGATATTAAATGTCGGCTTTTAAGCTGCTTTTAGTGCTAACCCAAAGGTAAGAATTACAGAATCATTCCAAACTTTTTTTCTGTGGGGATGTGGATGTCAGGGAGGTTTCCAGCCCTGCTGTCTTGCCCCAAGGAAGGAGGAAACTCTGGCTAATGATACATGAAACACTTACCATGAAATCGGACTGAAAAGCCTTGAAGAAGAGTTTGAAGATCAGGCTCTGAGGTACGTTGATGTGTTCACACACTGGAAATAATACAGCAGGACTTCAAAGTGGCATTTCTGAGGGAAGAGGGAGGCAGGAAGAGTAATATGCTGGTAATTCTCCTTATTGGAAAGTTAAAAGGATGCTGGAACAGAAATTGCAGCATTCATTGCATGCTGTTAAATGACAAATAATCTCCTCTGTGTCCCAATTTTGCCTCTGCTTCCTCCTGCTATTAGAGGTGTGTATATAATTCACATGTTATGTGAGGAGAAACAAAAGTATGTGATGTCTGCTGAGGGCAAAATATTGAATGCAGAGTCCCCTTTTTAAACACAGTTTCAGGTTTAGGGGCTGAGACAGGAGCCCTTCCTTTCTCGGGGTTGCGTTTTTAAGCTTCCAAGTTGTAGCAAAACTCATTGTTGCACATTTTGGGGCTCTGCCTCTCAACAGGGAGTTTTAAACCCATTTCAGTTTCAAAGCTCCTTGTGCAGACAGTTGTGGCACCAGCACAGCCAAGTGGTTGTGTTCACCGGGGGGAAGTTGGCACGAGCCTTGTCTGTGTACAGATGCTGTCCCTGAGTGCTCTGAGCCAACATCATCTCCAAATTAAAAAAAAATTTTAGAATTTCAGCTGAAAAGCACCTGCATTCTCTTTCTTGAATCAGCAGCAGCTGCAATCTTTTTGTGCTGTGTTTCACTGCATCTGTTGGTTCATTTACTTGCTTATAATAGCAAAAAAAGTAATGTATATTTGGGGCTGTATGTGCACATTCTTCTTTCCTGTGTGAAGAAATGGGACCTTTCTCTACCTTCACTTCCCATCTAAAGAAGAGTGGTACAGTCTTGAAAATCATGTCCAGCTCTAGAATGCTTATTAAGCAGCTCAAGGTTCCTGCACTGAATATGCATTAATAAGTCATAAGAATTAATAATTTACAGCAGAATACAGATAAAACGATTTGGCTCTACTCAGCTGCATGAAAATTTCACTTAATTCATTCCACAAAGGAAAGAGGCTGCAAGACAAATCTTAGGGACTCCATCAGTTTTTGCTCTTTATACTTCATGGTTCCAAATAAATTTAAAATAAAGGTAAATAGGAAAAGTCACTAGGAAAAAATACTTTCTTGATTTGGGGGAAAGAAAAGCATGACTTTTTTAAGAAAACATTTTAAAATAAATATTACTGATAGTTACAAGTGCACAGAGCTCATAATTGCCTGGGTACATTTTCTGTGCCAGGGAGTTAATGGAATTAAATACATAACGAGATTTTTAACTGAATTACATTTAATTTATGGCCATTAATATCACAAAATTTAACTGTGCTAGAATGGCAACCTGAAAATCTAATCCTTTGAGGTATAAATTCAATTTTGAGGAAACCAGTTAATGGAAGGTCTACACAGACAGGGCCAAGTGCTTAATACCATCAGCAAATGTGCTGCTTTTGGCCACTCTCCTGTTGAATTTCTGCCCTCAAGACACCACTTAACTCCCTTTTCCTTGCCAAGACACCATCTCCCAGTTTTCTTCCTCGGTCACAGGCGGCCAGGAACAGAGAAGTTCAGCAGCAGTCTGAGCAAATGTGGATTTTAGCACCTGTTTTTTGGGGTGAAGTTTCTTTAATTTGGTGAATCCCCTTATAAATTGGGGGCCCAAGAACTGACTGAGCGTTTGTGGATGTTTAGAATTCCCAGCTCAGAAATGTTTACATTTCCAGAAGGTGAGAGCGGGTAATAATAATAATAATATGTAATTAATTAATTAACACTTTAGCTGCCTGATCCAACCCCAATGCTCAGCCTGGTTTCAAGGACGTGACAGCAGGTCCCAGCTGTTTGTTTTACCATTTCCCATCTCAGCCTATGGGAGAGATCCAGATAAAAAGTTGTGCTTGTGGGTGAGGGCAGAATCTGTCAGATCAGAGAATACTGTGTATTTATATCCTGGCATTTTGTTAAAACATTCCATTTACACGAATTGTGCCTCACCAAATCTTCAGCTGGTTACCACTTGCAGCAAGTAACATTTTTACTGCCTCGTCTCCTGTGGGGAAAAGGCTCATTAAAACTCCATTTAATTTGGTGTTAACGATGTCATTAGCTCCTCCACATGTTTCACGGGAGTCCTCCCCCACATCTCCATTCTTTTTTCCCGGTTTTCCACCATTCACTGGCTTCCCCCGTTTGTCTGTCCCCGAAGTATCTCCCGGTGTGTTAATAAATGCCAGGCAAGACTGTGGAGTTATTTTGTGGATTGAGAGAGGAAACAGTGAAATGTGGGCTTGGGGAAGTGATTCCTTTGGGAGGGTTTGGGTGAATTTGTCACTCGACTGACCTTGGGTTCCGGGAGTGGTTTGGTTAACAAATCTCCTGAGTGGTTTGGTTAACAAATCTCCTCAGGGCTTGGAGAAACGGATTCCAACTTCCAGGACTCTTTGCAGAAAGCACCTTGCTGTGCTTCCCATCTAAACCTGAGCTGCTCTCTAGTGCCTGAGATCCTTCATGCAAGAAGAGAATCTGCTTTTTATTGAGTCTGACTAAAGATGCCTGTGGAGTACTTTTTTTAACCTGTACTGTGTTTTGCTTTATTTAAGTATCAATGTTGGAATTTAATTCAAATTTTAGTTGAATTTTACAGTGTAGAGACTCAGAGAAACCGAATTAACAGTTTGGGGTTGATCTTAGAGGTCTTTTCCGACCTATGATTTTGTGACTAAATAAGATGCAAGTCCCTCTCCAGTCTCGTGCCCCACATCCCAAATGTGTTTTTCCACTGAAAATAACCCCTCTCCTCCAAACCTCCAATAATCTCCAAAGTGCAATTTAACTGCAACATTTTCTTCAGCAAGATCCAGGTTTCCAATTTCCATCTGTGCCCTACTTCACTGGAGAAAATATTTAGGATGCACAGTGTAATCCACTCCTTGTGAAGAGGGAGGGTGGAAACACTCCTAAAACGCAGTTTGGCTGAATCCCTGCTGATATAAAACTGCTGTAAATTGAGCTACACTTCCACTGGGGAGCTGCTACCTGTTCTGAAGGGAAACAGCTCTCAAAGAAATTTAAAATAAATTGATTGTTCACCTACTTGGTGGGGTTTTTTGTTATTTTGAGTCCGGCTTCCTAAGGGACGACTCCTTGTTCAGCCATTTCCCAGACCCCAACCTCCTCACGCTGGTTCATCTCCTGCAGATCTGACAGAGCCACAAGTCATTAGATCTAATCATTAGTCATAAGATCTAGTCATTAGATTTAAGTCATTAGTCATAAGATCATCAGGGCTCCAAATTTAATAAGAACTGGTGGTTGATTTGATGGGAGATACCCAAAGGAATCCTTTCTCTTGGGGGGAAAGACTGGCAGCACAGCTTAACAAAATACACATGAAATGATACAGAAAGTATTTCTATGCAGCAGCATAAAGATCTACAGTGGTAGAAGTGCTTTATTGGACAGGCACATGAAAGCATTGAGATTCAACGTAAAAACACAACATGTTTCCTGCATAGGCATGGTCAGATAATGAGATAATCGAGGTGCTTTGCTTATTCTGAAATTCAGCTTGGGGCTGGCATGATTTCTCAGCTAATCCTGAGTGCTGGTTTTCATCTGAGCTGCTGTTTGGTAGGTGTTCACGAAGCCAACCACAGGGTATTTCCTCTTTCGTGCAGGTGATCACATTAAAAGATTTGTGGCTTTAACAGGCGCAGAACAGGAGATCCTGACCTTTTCTGTCCAAGTCATTAAAGGGACAGTGGAAACTGGTGTTGGGACTCAGGGGATGAAATTAATTATTCATATTCACTTAGCAGAGTCTCAAAGCAAGACTGATTGCCATTTTCCTAAGTGGATGTGATGGAGACAAGGGGGATGAATTGTTAACTGCCTGTGTGGGCTGCAGAGTGATGTGGTTTGTGTAGGGATTGCCAGAGAAATACAAGAGACACAGGGCAGCAAAGGAGATGGAACTAGACAAAAATGTTGCTATTGAGCTACATCCCATTGGTCATGGGAGCTGTAAATAAACAAGTTTATTATTGTCATCTGGGTTTGCCTCAGATCCTGGAGAAGAAGGTTGTGAGATCGTCTTCAGTGAAATTACAGTTGTCACATGGGTGATTGTTTTTCCCAGTGGGGAGAGTTTGAGGACTCATAGATAGGGAGAAACAGAAACTGGTATTCAAACCAATATTTTGTATTCAATACCTTTTGCAAGGGATCAGTGATTTTCCCACCTTGGTTTAGTTGATTTCAGAAAACTTTCTCAGCATCCCCCTGCTATTTTTACACTTGGGTGTAAAAAGGTTCAGGTTTCATTGTATATTCCAATATTTGCAATGCTGACTTTACATCCTTATTAACAGATTCAAACATATGCCAATGTTTAAGTTTACTGAAGTATTTCCACACCATCTCCTTGCTGCATATTATGCCTCAACTGCACTTTTTAGGCATTGAAACATTAACAGTAGCACACAAAAATAGAAACTTATTTGGGGCTGGATTTTCTTTGAGTTGATACATTTACAAAAATTGCACCCCATTGTTTTACTCTGGTGCTAACAGGTTACCTTCAATGGGCCTGAAATATATTTTGAGCCGGGAAACAGGAGGTGCTGTCTAATGAGTTTAATCACAGTCATTAACTGCCTCTCCAAATTTATTCCTAATTGATGGTAGATGCTTGATTGGCCCCTCTCACTTCGTTCATACAAAAGTCCTGCAACAGGTGAATTATCCTTGAATTATATTGGTCAAAATCTTCATGTCTGAATGGACTGCAACATGAATTTTAATTAAGAAATAGTAGAGGGGAAGGAGTGTTTTGACTAAACGCTTCCAGAAAAGGAAGTTTATTTCCTGGTAGGATTTCCAAGGCCAAGTGTTCCCTGTTGACAAGGAAAGCAGTGGGGCTTTTCCATTTCCACGGGTGACTGACCCACAGCTTGATTTTCTTCAGGGTTTTTTCATGGCTTGTATCTCTATGATTTCATTGAAGCAAAATAAAAATCACTTTACTACAACTCATAGAATACAATGGATTGGAGGGGAGCCATCAGGATCATCCAATCCAAGTGAAATGTACGTTGCACTTAAAAAATTGCCTTTTCTAACGTGAAAAACAGCTCTTAAAAAGACCCCACGCAGCTCCCATCTTTTGCCATGAGGAAGTGATTGCCATCACTCACTTTCTTAAATTATACTTTAAGTGCTCTTCAGAGGGTTCAGTGATTTCAGGAGTAATAAAAGTAATGAAATTTAAGTCGTGATGAGTTTTAAGCGCTGCCTGATGTTCTCACCTGCCGCCTGTGGCATTTTTATCCCTCATTTTAAAGAAGTCACCATGATTCCCTCCTAACAGGCAGATCCTTGGGAAGCAGAGTGAGCTGTGGGGAGAAGCAGCTCTGAGGAGCAGAGGGAAGTGTCTAACCTGGGGATGCTGTTGCTAGAGAGCAGCACAGCTCTGTCTGCTTTGTTCTCTAGGCAACCTTGAGTTTTCATCAGCCCTTTTTTGGTATTTTCCTCTCGTGACCATCTGTATTTTTGCATTCTGTCTCTTCTGCTGATCTGTCCCGTGTTCTGAGTGACCTCTGTTGTTTGCCTCAAATCTGCACCTTTCAGCATTTGTGTGCTGGCAGTGTCAGGTGGGGCTCCTCCTTGGACTTGTGTTACCTCACAAGTCAGATCTGGGGTGGATAATTGAGTCTTCCCTCGCAGTGCATGAAAAAATGACCTCGTGAGGTTCTTCTGAAGAAAATCAAAGTTACTGTGAGAGCCAAGGCACAATTTTAATAATCCTGGCCTCAAAACTGCCCTGCTTGGTAAATGGAGAATTATCTGCAAAGAGGATTAAATAATATTCTGAAAGAAGATGAAACAAAGCTGGAAATTAGTTCAGTTCCTTCCTAAATAAATACCACAGGGACTGCACACAGTCTTCTTTTAATCTGTTGCAAGAGGCACCTTCACTTTCTCAAAGTTGAGGTTGATCCAGCCAAGTGCTTTGGTGTAGACGTTGTGATTAATTCCTTCTTAAAGAGAGGTTTGATGGATCAAACATACCATCAAGTGGGAAACAAAGACTGGTACACACTTAAAAGAAAAGTCAGATTACAGGAGTCTAAACATGAAGGGGGATGGGCAGAAGGAATGTAGGGTGATGTTACGGCTCAGTTATTCATTAAGTTATCCTGATGCTTCAGATGGAAGGAGGATCATCACTCACATTGTTAGGGCAGGCAGGAGCACAAATTAAAACGAGGTCAGAAATAGCTAAAGGTTGTGATAAGATGATGACACGTGATGCAGAATCAAAAGTACAAGCAGTCTGCAGATCAGAAATGCTAATACACATCCTTCTGCATCCAGGCTTTCCTGTTGCCACCAGGCCAGTTAATCAATTCTGCACTTGGAGAATTCCAGCTGCAGAATGTTGGAATGGTTTATACCTTTGAATTCCAGCCATGGAATCATGGAATGGTTTGGATTGGAGGGGACCCTAAAGCTCATCTCATTCCAACACCCCGTGCTGGGTGTTCACCTTCCATTATCCCAGGTTGCTCCAAGCCCTGTCCAACCCTGGGCACTTCCAGGGATGGGGCAGCCACAGCTTCTCTGGGCAACCTGTGCCAGGGGCTCTCCACCCTCACGGGGAAGAATTTCTTCTTAAAATCCCATCTAAACCTACCCTCTGCCATTTGAAACCTGTCGCTCTCTGTCCTTGTCCAGAGTCTGGATCTGTGCCTTCCTCAAGGACCAATATAAAATGTCAGAGCCTTTTATTATTGGGTCAGTGATGAGGCAAGAAAAAAAAAATCTTCAAGGAATTTGGGAATGTTTTGATGGAAGCTGCCCTCTTTGGTTTCAGTTGTAGAGACTTTGGAGAAGAAGAGGTGTATCTGAGGAAATATCTAGTAAAAAATCAATGCTAATGAAAGGAAATACATGAATTCTACCACTTGTTTGTTGTTCTCAGAGAGGCATAAGACTCCGCTGTTCCTTTACGTGTTTTCAACTTGACTTCCATCTGTTGTTACAGAGAAGAATTGGAAAACAGGTCAAATAGCACCAGTGAAATCTAAGATGACAATAGAAGGCGGCAGAAATCTGCATTACAAATTTTGCTCTCTTTTTTTCCTGCTACCAACACAATTTTTATGTATTTTCCAAAGAATTCATTTTTTTTTCTGAAGTGCAGCATTCAGTTAATTTGCATGAGAAAGACCAGAGATTCTCACATGAGGTTGTACCTGAGATCTGCTGGTACCTGTTAGCACAGGAATTCCCAGAGGAAAGGTTGGCACAATTAAAACACAAATGGGATGTGTTCATAATACAAGAGGACTTGGAGAGTCGTGAAAGAATCTGGTGTTGTTTGGCTTTTCCAAGTCTAATTAGAACAACTTCATAGCTGAAATTAAAAGTTGAATGGGGTTTTTAAGTCTTAGAGAAGCCATTGACAGTGTCCTCCTGATCAAAGCCAGTCTTGGCTGTGAGTTTTGAAGGACAATATGCAGTGACCTGACAGCAATCCTGTTCGAGGCTTGTAATGAAAGATCAGTTGTGTTGAACCTGCAGGGCATTTGCTTGGTTTTTTTCTAAAAAATTGGGTTTCTTCCTTGAACAATTATAAAACACAGTTTTTGAAAAAAAATCATCACTCTGGCTGTCTTTAAATAAAACAGCTCTGGTGTAGAGACAGGTTCTAACTGGGATAAGTCTTCACTGTACAGAAGGCTGATCAAACCCAGAAAAGGTGATTGATTCTTGTCAGATCATGTCCCAGGGATGAGCACCAATATATCAGGTCCAGTGTTCAGCTGTTGGCTTAACTGTTCACACAAAGGAGCAGGAGATGGTGGTTGTTAGGGAGAGGATGGAGAGCTTGACAGCATCTGAAAACAATTTAATTCCACAGAAACATAAATCCACTACAGTTGTCTGAGGCACATTCAGTCTGTTGGGATGAGTTGGGATAAGCATGAGGAGTTTTTCATGGTCCAGTTGTAACTCAGAGGTTTTCCTTTCGTGTGGTTTATTGAGTTTTGCTGTGCTGTGAAAGGTTTTTTTCCTTGGCTGATGTTACCTGGGTAGTGTTTTGCACTCTACTTATGCCTAATATTTGAATTTTCTGTGTAAAAACGTTGGAGCTGGTTATACTCATCCTTACTCAATGACACATGAAAGACATTTAATGGCTTAATAGTTTTCTCAGACTGTCAAAATATAATTCATGTGTTTATTATAGGATGCATATGTTGAAAATACCCTCTCTTTGGATAGAACAGTTCACAGAGATGATTTATGTTTTATGAATAGGCACTATTCCTATTTTTTAGGTTAATACTGCAGTCAGGAATGTGGTTTCCTTTTGGTGTCACTGTCATACAGGATTCAGGGATGCACAAATGCTTCTGTGGTGGCACACTGTGGTTTGCCCACCAAAGCCACTTCATCACTCCCCTCCTCAGCTGGGCAGGGGGAGCAGAAAATACGACCAAGGACTCTGAGCTAAGACAGGGAGAGATCACCCAGGCAAAACAGGCTTGATTTGGAGAAAGATTAATTTCATTTGTAACAAATCAAAGCAGGTAATGAGAAAAAAAAACAGATCCCCTGCTCTGGTNTAACCTAACCTAACCTAACCTGTTGCTATCCTACTACCAACACACCATCCTACCTATAACACACTAAATACGACCAAGGGCTCTAAGCTAAGACAGGGAGAAATCACCCAGGCAAAACAGGCTTGATTTGGAGAAAGATTAATTTCATTTGTAACAAATCAAAGCAAGCAATGAGAAAAAAACAGATCGTAAAGCACCCTCCTTTCTTCCAGGGCTCAACTTCACTCCTGATTTTCTCCCTCTCCTCCCCTGCAGTGGCACATTGGGATGGGGAATGGTCAGTCCACACACGTTGGGTTTGATGCTCCTTCCTCCTGCAGAGCGGGATCCCTCCCACAGAAGACAGTCCTCCATGAACTTCTCTGGCAGGAGTCCTTCCTGTGGGCTGCAGGTCTTCCAGACTTCCCTTCCATGGCGTGCTGTCCCTCAGGAATAGGTTGCTCCAGAGTGGGTCTCCTGCAGGATCACAGGTCCTGGCAGGATCCTGCTCCAGCACAGGCTTCCCACGGGATCACAGCCTCCTTTGGGGCTCCACCTGCTCTGGTGTGGGGTCCTTCACGGGCTGCAGGTGGATCTGTGTTCCCATGGGCTGCAGGGACACGGCTCTCTTCACCTCTGGCTCCTGGAGCACCTCCTGCCCTCCTTTCTCCCCTGCCCTGGGGGTCTGCAGAGCTGTTCCTCTCACCTGAGGGTGCTCCCACTGTCCTGTGCCCACCTTGGAGCCCTCTGGCCTCGGTCCTATGGCACACAGTGGAACCTTCCAGCAGCTTCTCAGAGAAGCCCCCCCTGCAGCCCTCCCCACTGGCAAACCATGCCACACGCCCCCCCGGACAACCAGTGGGAATGATCTGGTTTGGTTTCACCAAGGGAATGAATTGCGAAGGTGAAATCATCTGAGGTAAAATTCGGGCCTGGCTGTGCCGTGGTCCAGGGCACGGTTTTAGCAATAGAGTAGTTTCAAGCAGGGAAGACTATAAAGATGAGCAGCTATTCTTAGCCAGGCTGCCTCTAAGAAGGTGTTTATTTTAGTCTTGCATGACTCATCTTTATTCTTACATAAAAGACAAGACAAAGTGCAGTTCACTGGCTTTGGTCACTAATCAAAACATACTGGCAAACCCTCAGACCGCCTGATTTTGGGGTGCCTGTCTTTTTAATCTGGGTCTTGCTGCATGACAAAGGAAAGGAAATAGGGAACCACAGTTGATTGTTTCTGTGACTATTACCTAGGAAGCTTTTAACTAATACAGCATCGACAGTGAAAACAGTGGAATCCACACTGAGGGGGTTTTTGTTGGTTTTTTGTTGCTTTTTCCTGGCTGTCACATCATGAAATCATCGCTTCTGGCCACGTTACATCTCCTGCAACCTTCCAGCTGGGCCACAGTTATGTCAGACAAAATTCTTCGTCTCTTCTTGATAAATTATGTGATAACCCTGTGGAGACACTAAAAGAAAAAAAAAAAAGAGAAAAAAGGAGAAATAAATCCAGTTATGTGTAGTTAAGGGAGAGGGGTCTTTATTATCCCAGGGGGTGGTGGAGATGCTGGATAGGGAGGGGGCCAGAACCAGCTTTGTAAAGAGGTGGTACTCATTGTAAAAGGCATGAGGAGGAAAACATAAAAGCAGCACATGCTCCAAGTCAAAATGAGTGTCACTTTCCAGTGAAAGCAAAAATTAAAAACAGGAGCAAAGAAGGTAATTGGTAAACCCTAGAGTCCCACTTGGTAATTAGGATTTCCCAGTGGAATTATTTCAGAGGACTTTGCTAACGTTTTGGTGGGAGCTGTGATGAATGCAGGATTCAAGACTTTAAAAAAAATTAAAAAATAATAAAAGCACATTTCCTGCTTAGAAGGCAAAAAAAAAGGAAGTAAAACCATAAAATATGTGAGTAGAACGAGGATGTTTTCAAAAGTGAAAGATTGCTTCATGTTTTCCAGATGGAGGAAACTAACCCTGATTTTTCATCACAGCCTGCAAGCCATCCTTCCTTTCTATTCTTGGCCTTGCAAATTTGTCCATTTGCCTCTCTTGTTTGGGAATGTACATCCTTCTGGCTGAAGACAACAGACTTTGTCCTACTTATAAATTATGCTTTGTTAGGTAGGTAGTGGCTTAACCCCTCAGTGTTCTGAGCAACTTTGTCTGTGCTTGAAGGAATTTGATCCTAATTCTTACTTCATCTTTAATTGATTTGTAAGTAATAACATCACAGCTGTACTGTTGTGATGGGGAATTTGGTCATAATCAGGAAAAGTCCTGGTAGGCCTCCTTCAGGATCTGAAAGAGAGAAGCAGCTTAACCCCAAGATCCCTCCCCATTTTGGAGCTGGTATCTGTTTAATCTTGGTGCAGATAGGGAATGGTGCAGTTCTAATCTGGACTTGGTTTCCAAAGTTTCAATATATGTGCTTAATTTTATATGCCACAAGAACACCTATTTGCCTCCGTCCTGAGAAAAGTGGTCTGGGTTTATGGGAAGGAGCCCAAGGTAGTGAAGGGTTTCCACAGGGGATCTCTAAAAGTCCCTTCCAACCCCAAACATTCCATGATGCTGGGGTTCTGTGACAAGAATTATTTATTTTGGAGCCATGATGGAAATCTATTAATCTCTTTATTAATCTATTTATTTCTTAGTCTAAAGGACACCTTCAAGAATGATTGGAGGTCCTTGGCCTTTAAAGTGGGGGGAGTTTGTTGTTCTTTCACTAAAGGATTATTACATATTTCTAGTGCAACTTCTAAATAATCTCTAATATAATTAGCACTATGGGTGATTTCCTGTATGCCCTGTAAACTTTAGATACAGTCATACCACTGAACAAAAATCAGCCATGCAAGGAGCAAATAAATCCAAATTCTTAGTCTTTCACCCAGCAATTTATCACCTAGCAAGGACATCTGTCTAAACCCTTGTAACAGTCTAAAGAATATTGAGAATACAGAAAGTTAAGATGAAGTAAATACCATGTAGGTAAAAGGACTTTACTGTGGTCCATTGATATTACAGTTTATTGTCAAAATCAGAACTCTGAGCAGGTGAGGAGGGGAAATCTCTGCAGTCCCCCATCACATTTAACCCTCAGCTACTGCGGGATCACTGCAGAATTCCTCAGCTAATTAACCCCTTGTCTTCTGAGAGTGCTGTAGCCATCCTGATTTTGATGACATTTTGAAAACCACACTCAGCACCCTGAGGAGCCATCCCCATGTGCAGGTGTCACCCTGGAAGGCACAAGCTCCACAGCCCAAAGTGACAAAGCCGTGTTGATGTGATGTTAATTAGCCCGGGGGCAGCCAGGGCTGCTCTGGCTGCCTCTCCTCCAGGACTGCAGCTCGTGTCCCTGCAGGATGTCACTGTCACCGCCATGGGCCAGATTGTTCCGTGACAGCTCAGGTGCTCCTGATGCAGCATCCTCTCCCACACCTTGGGGGTTGTCCTTTCTCTGTGTCCTACACTTGTCCTCGGAATAAATCGTGGTGGTGTCAAAGCTGGAGTGACCTTCGGTGTCTTAATATGAAAAGGAAAAGGACAGGGAGATTCTGTGTGCATAGAATGGGAAGGAGGCAGAGGGATTCCCAAAGAGACACCCACCAAGTCCATAGGAATAACACAGGAATTCAGGGAACCCTTGTTATTTGCCTTAACCTTGACATACAAAACCAGTGAGTTTTACAACTGAATTTTTCCAGATTTGGGTGCAGTCCATTTCTGAATTAAATCACGAGCTTCAATTTCTCCAGAAGTGTAAAATTTCCTTCTGAGAAAGAGCTGCCTTGTAAATATGAGCAAAGAATTAAACCTTTCTATTGGGACGGCATTAAAATTGGAGTCAATATGTGGTTAGAACACTGACTTATTTTGCCAGTCCATTGTCCTTTTGTGTCATTTTTAGGCAGCCTTGGCCTGTTGCGCCAACATTGGCCATTTGATGGAGCGAGCCAAGCTCTATCAGATTAAAAAAAGCATTAAGGGCTAATTAATGGTCTGTTTTGTTTTCTTCCTTTATTTCTTTATTTTTATTTGCTTGCTTCCTTTTTTTGGTGTTTATTTTTGAAGTGCTGCCTCTGAACACCCCAGTTTTTGCTGTTCCCATGCCCTTCAGTGGAGTTATTTCTAGTACATCCCAACATTGTCAAATGCACACCTACATTTTTTTCTCCATTCCTCTGCTCCCTTGGTAAGAAATGTGCTCTTACTGATAAGCCTGTATTATGTATGTGTGTGTGTGTGTGAAAGAAACTATATATTAGTAACAATGGCTCGCTTAACTATTTCAGACAGGGTATATTTAGGATGCCTAAAAATAGGTTGAATTTCATAAGCTCTCGGGAGCATTGGGTTTGGATCAGGCATTCCCTGCATAATGCAGGAAGAAGCCATGAGGGCTGACAGTCATGCAGTGATGAAACCCAGTGGCAGGAGATGTTCTGCCTCTGATTGGGACAATTCCATCCATGCTGCCTGTGCAAGACTTGGGGTGCACAACAGTGTGAGTGAGCAGCACGCATTAAGGTTACTTTTTGCAGCTTTTCCTTGAACTGAAGCTTTTATGTTACCTTACACTTCAGAATTTAAATCATGTCTTTCATGGCTGTCTTCTTTGTAGTCTGGGGAAAAAAAAACCCACCTGGAAATCAATAGAAGCACATTAGGAGACACTGAAATTGTCCCTCTGCCATTGCCAGACTTGTCAATGCCAGTAAGTGGGACCAGGCTGATTTAGGCCAAGGTATTTGGAGAGAAATCAGATGTGATGCTGCTGCAATTTGGGCAATTAGGCAAAGAGCTCAGAGGCCAGAATAAAAAAAAAAAAGATGGCATTCAAAGGGAATCAATTACTACCTTCAAGTCATCTAAAATTTATGCTTCAGAGCTGTGAGTGAGCCTCCTTCTCACAGCTCTGTCTCCATGTGAGTGACTCACACGGCACAGCCACGTGAGCAACATGGCATTAAAGAAATTGCTACTGCCAGCTCTGAAATGGAACCAGTAACCTCCTGCCGGGGTGACTTGATGGATGTTTGGCAACATGCAAAGTTCATTTTTCCCCAGATTTATCTTTGGCATGTAAAATTCAGACACAGCAGTAAAGTACTGGAAGTTTTCTTGGGTGGCCACTGGTGTGGTGTTATCGCACGGCCAACAGCAAGGCAGCTCATCCATGGAGCCTGTGGGAATGGTCCTCAGCCCGTGCTGGTTCCCAGATCCTTCCGTGGGCCTGGCAGGAGTGCCCTTGCAGGATTCAGTGCCCAGCAGGGAGGGCAGAGCTCAGGAAGGCGGCTGTGTCACGGTGCATGACGTGCCATCTGTATTCCTGTCAGGGCAGAGCATTTCCCTGCCCCTCCACTGAGGATGATGGTTTACGATTAAGCTTTGGCACGTCAAATGTTCACAGGAGTTGTTCCAGGATCTTGGATAGTTTTATCTGCTTTGCAGGGGGTGCAGGTTGCTGAGTTCTTCAGGAATTTGAGCTCCTGAGTATCCCTGAAATTTGAAACACCTTGTTACAGATTTAATTTGAATTCTAAGGGATTTGCATGATACTTGGTGTTTAAATCAAAGTTTCCCCTCCTTGCTTTTGGAAGCACCTGACATTTCTGTCCTTCAGGATATGGCAGCACCATCTCCTTCTGTTCTTCCTGAAATCCTAAATTCCTTTTCTAATCTTTCCTTGTGTGCTCAAGACATAATTCACATTCCAAAAGATTTAACACAGAGTCAAAGTCTCTGGGCCTTCGCTTTGTAATTACGTGGTTTGGGGTTCTTTTGTTTTAACTTCAATGCACAGAGAATTGAAGTGGCAGATGAGCAAGTCTGCAACGCTGTCATCTTGGAGTCTTTTCCAGCCATAACGATTCCACAATTACCACTGGTACAAGCCAGGCTCCTGTTTTCTATATTAAAACCCTTGTCCTTTGTTTCTCTCCCTCTCCTCGGTGCCTGTGCTCAGTCTGGGGGCATGTTTATCTCTGTAATACTCCCGTGATGAGCTGCTACGTTTGTGGCTGGTTGTAGAGCCCCTCAGAGTGTTGCTGAAATGTCAGTGCGTAACAGCGCTGATTCATCGGCTGCAGCGCCCGGCTGACTCCCGTGTGCCAGGCAGGCGCTGCCGCTGCTAACTTTAGGTGCTGGGAGACACAACCAGGCAGCTTTGGGTTCCTTTGGGCCACTAGAAGCGTTTCCAGGAGCGTTTCCAAAGGAAGCCTCGTGCTCTTGCAGGGTTTGCCGTGGAGAGGATGTTTCCCAAGAAGGGCTGCAGCATCCCGGGGCACGCGTGGACTGGGGGCGATGCAGGCGGCAAATGTTGCTCCAGTGGTTTGGCCTCTTGCTGGGAGGATATTCCCTTGGGACTGGTGTTCTGTGTAGGCTGGAAAGGCCGGAAAGTTGCCTCGTGCTCTGTGAGTCATCAGATCGTACAAAAATAGATTTTTTTTTTTATTCCTAACTATTTACAAATAAAAATCAAACCTAATGAAAGGTTTTTCGGTGATTCTTATTCGCTGTGACAAAGCGCTCTGAGGAATCTGCTGTTACCCTTCTATGATGCTTGTTCACAAAGCAAAATAAATCATTGCTTCTTAACAGAGAAGCTTTTTTGCACTTCTGCTCTTGCTTGAGATGAGAAGTCATTATTCTGTGTGGAGAGTAAGCAAATTAAAACATCACTTCTTTGAAGTGGTAACAAAAAGCCTCATTATGAATTAATGAAGTTGCTGTTATAAACAAGTTTGTTTTCGTTATAGAGAGTTGCAGAAGTTGTCTTTGACTGCTTTGGAGCTTTTGTCGAGTTAATGTTGTGTAACACGTTGTTGCTCGTGCCTGTTTAACATTATAATTAGGGATATACATTCAGATATTGTTTCACAGTGTAGGATGAGCCAAAGTGGATAATGTTCCAGAGGATTGTCCGTTATTGGGGTTTATAATGTGATGTTCTCCCTGATTAAATCTCTTAGTGCTTTTCACCTCCATTGCCCGGGCCCCGAGTGGTTGATGTAGGTGGGACACACTGGGTTAATTCTATGTTTTCTGTGGGTTATTTCCCCCTTTTCCACGCAGCTGAACCAAAGGCTTCAAGGTCACCGGGGGTGTTCTGTGGCTCCGTAATTAATTCAAGAAGAACCGCCTCTTTCTACGAACAAGCTGCTACAACTTGAGAGGATTTTTTTTTTATGTTTTTACCTTAGTAATGCAAATTTATTCTTTGTTTATAGGTAGTTTAAAATTTATTTGCAATTCAGTTTTGTGGCTTATTTTAAACAAAACATTTCCATGTTTATATCTATTCTGTGCTGTTCTGTATGGTGTCTGTCTATGATTGATATCCCTTTTGGGTTTTAACTTCAGTTTTGGAAGTCTTGCATAAAACATGTACATTCTTTTGGCAATTAACAGAAAGCTACAGTATGGTTAGTGCAATTAATAATTTTTTAATTAGAGCACCCCTTACACCACCAAGTTCATGACTCACCTGACTGTTGGATATTTCTTCATTCTAACCATTTGTTATGTGAGTTTGATTATTCTCTGTGTGCTTAAACATGACTTAAGTCCTTATTCACATGGCCTCCAAATTAAACTTAGTTTATTATTATTATTAGATTCCAAGTTTGAGGCAGCTTAGTTAAAACCAACATGGCTTTAAGGAAGAATTATCTCTCTTGTCTCTAAGATTAGGCTTTCCTGCATGAAGAGGAATCCATGAGCAGTACATTTTTTAATTGTTCTTAGTGCAGATGCATTTTCTGGAAAGTGGCTGTATGTGGGAGGAGGAAATATAGATTATCAACACAGGATGGCAACACTTTCTGTCAATATATCCCTGTAATCTCTGGGAAGGTTTGAACTGCAAGTCATTAACACGTACAGAACCAGTCAGTTTATATCACATGGATAATTTTAAATTGTGTTGCCTGACTAATGTGTGCTTACCTAATGTAAATGAATATTGGGCTGCATTATAAATACCCATAAAAAGAGCTGTCTTTTGATATATGTTTTAGAATTCTCTGCCTAATGGCCTTTCATGTAGGTATGCACAGGTTTAAAAATAGAAGGGCTCAGCCTGCTGAGCTTCTACCTACTGTAAATACTTATCAAGTGGTTCATTCAGAATTCAAATAAAGATCTATTGTCTTCCCAGTGCTTGCATAATAGCGCTGTACTCCCCATTTTTAAAAATAAAATATTTTTAGGGCTGAACACAGGCTCATGTTTTATAAAGTGTCAAGCTGGGAATTGTTTAATTGGGGTGTGAAGCATTGAATTATTATTATATTATTATATTATATTAA